>JBBPLP010000633.1:0-15691 GCA_038089875.1 Fistulinella prunicolor
ACTCGACAACATCGAAGCGCGAAGGACTCACTTGCGTCCTATGATGACCGCGCTTGCTCCATGCCTCATCTTTGTACGGTCTCTATCAGTTCGTTGTGCCACAAACCAGCCAGAAGCTGGGGGACGTACGATGGACTCTGTCATTGCCTTGCATATCCCAGACCCACCTCCGGTACAGAACAGCACCTTTCCCTTGAAGATGTCTGGTTTGAATACATCGGTTGACACGGGAGAAACAATGAGTCTGGAGGACATCGTTGATGGGCACGAGAGGGATAGACGGAGCGAGCGCGATCAACTTTGGACCGCTCGTTCCGGCGACTGCGCATCCCGGCGAGCCGGTCACCAGACCTATTGATTTCCTATCCACGTGACTAAAACGCGTCGCTTGAATGGCATATGTTGCACTTTGAACCTCACCACCATTCTATCCAAGCAAAGGCGCTTTTTATTTTTATTTATCAATTTTCAAGATAAACTTCTTCATGACGCTCCTTTCGCTATTCATGACAAGTACGGGCATATTCTGCTTCGTTCCCATCTCGCACAGGCTCGTCGAGAGTGGGATCATCCCTCCCTCAAATGGCTGGCTACCTTTTGCCCCCACACCCACATTCTACTACGCTCGAAAGAATGAACACGGACTCCAGTTTCTACTCGCCGCCCCCGACGGCGACGAAGCGGGGGGCACTTTCCAGCCAGAAGCTAAAGTAAGTTCCTCCCGTCGTACCGGCGAAATAGGAGAGATGAAAAGACTGGTATGTGCAGGAGCACTTCCGTCACCACAACCAAACGCGATCACTGGGCCCTCAGGACCCGATGTACTCTGCGACTATGCGCGAATGGGGCATGGAGCATACTCCTGCTGCTTCGCCGTCGCTCGAGCGTTCCGCTACGCCTTGTACCTCCCAATCCGTGTCACCGTTTGTCGACACATTTTACGGGCACGAATCCGCAAGCTTCGTCAGCCTGCCAGTGAGCGTAAGTGTTCTGTTATCCTAGCCCCGGCATTCGAGTCGCCTATGCTTCCCTCCTTTTTGAGATCGGGTTGAAATTGACACTTTAAATTTTCGTTCACAATATAGGACGGTACGCTCTGCGACGACTGTGACACGCTATTAAGGCGCGAGATCCCCGTTGACCACATTCCGAGCGTCGTACGTGCCCTGGCGTTGTTCGAGGCCCAAGAACGATTGTCGTCGTCAGTATCGGCATTGGATATCACGGTTCAATTCGACGAGGGCGAGGTCGTTGCACTCACGGATGCGTTTTCGATGCTGCGCCTCTAGTTACACGCGAACGTGAAGGATTCTGGTTGTTTGATGTTCTTTCTCTTTCCTTTGCCTCTCGGTTATCGATTTGTCGTCACGACCCTCGATATGCACCGCACACATCTATCTACCCAGCGGGCGAATGACGCGCAGTCCCTTTTTTTTTTTCCTCCACATCCATGGAAAACTCTCTGACGAAATACAACCCTGGTTGGCCAAGAAGTTTTGTTTTGTAATTCCTTGTATATCTGTGTTTCCTGTCTACACAGATGGGTGCCTCGCTATGTATTAACAAGTTTTTGTATCAATAAAGAATCAATGTGGCTGAAAAAAAGAGGTGTTCCTTTTCTAAAAGAACGAAGGTACACGTCACCGGACCAATCTTTATGCCTCTGCAAGTGATCAGGTTCTTGGCTTTGCCAGATTGGGGGAAAGACAACTCATTCTCAGCGATGCATGAGCATGCGGAATGGTCTAGGTTCAAAATCCGCGTGTGCGCCATCGAGAGTTCGGTCGGGCCTTGCAAGTGATCAAAGGCATGCAACGACGCTTCCATGGGTCCTGAGTTAGTGACCATAGAGCGCAAACACCAAGAATGATGATTTATTGTGAATCCACTTGACTCGTCTTTGGGCATTTGACGGATCAGATATTTGATTCTCTGTTTTTCACGAGGTTGGACAAAAAGTGCCAAGCCTTTGGGCTAACGCGGCTCGAAAGGCAGCGCAGTCACTGACAAGACTTGGAAGCACCTTGTTATGTAAGTAAAACGGACGAGCAGCCCAAATTCGAAACATTCCAAATCGTTCTCACTGAACCTCTTTGTAGTTTGCAAAGGGACTTGAGGCTCTCGCTTTGCTAGACCCGAACGTTGGGGGGTCAAAGGGAGACGATCCTACGTAGATCGAAAGATCGTACTCTTCCACCCGATTAAAAATTCATTCGGTTATCTTTGCATACGAAAACCCATGATGTGGCCTGATCATCCAGATATGTCATGTCGGAGCGCAGGGTTGGGGAGTAGATCGCACGGCGCGTCGGTTACTATTTTCATTAGCAAAGAGAGAGAAAATAGAAGTCGTCAAATAGCACAAGGTTTTTGAAATGATCGAGGGGGGACGCTGACATGACTTGGACATGTCGCGTAGAGATGTTACATTGACGGACTAAATTACCTCTGCGGCTGATATGTACAGTACTGTATGTGAGAAGGGAGAGGTTGAGAGAAATAAGACAGTAATCTTCAAAGAACACTAACCGTTATTCCCCCGAATGAAGGCATCACCATATCTGTTCGTGACAACGCCGTTCACGTGCTCTTCAGTTTGCTCGAGTGCGATGTTCATGTACCCGTCCAGGCATGAAAGGATGCCTGCATTTCACAAAGTCAACTTTAGTGCTGACAGCTGTTTCGAGCATGACAAACGCACCGCGATAGTCCACGCCCGATGTCAGGCGAACGATGACACGCTTCCCGACGACGCCCTTCAAGAAATCAGTGGGAGAGCCTGATATGGCTGGTGGTGGTGGCGGTGGAGGTGACACATCGTGATCTGGTGGTGGTGGTGTACTGTCGTCCATATCCTCGCCTAGCTAGCCTTGGATCTCGACGCCAACGCGAGCGACAGCGACAAACGAGATCGAATATGTGTGTTGGATGACTTTGGCTTTATTTACATTGTTCCATATATGGTATAGCTGCAAATGCTATGTGGGTATCCTGACAGCGACGTGTGCTCCGAGAAACTCCATGAAGCTGCCTATGCCATTCAACACCACATACACAGACGCACATGCCAACGATTAAACTCGTAGTCATTGGCGCTTCGGGCGTTGGCAAGTCTAGTTTTCGTACTCAGGTGTGTGCCCCGCAATCCGTTTTCGTCCTCGAGTCACGATCTCCTCTCCTCGCAGTATATTTCGAGCCGCTTTTCTACAGGCTACAGGGCCACTATTGGCGCAGATTTCATCGCAAAGACGCTGCCACATCCAAACAAACCAGATGAAGTAGTCAACCTCCAGATTTGGGTCAATATCTGCACTCCCTTGTTTTTTCCTGGGCTGATTCAAAGATATTGAATATAGGATACCGCTGGGCAAGAGCGGTTCTCTAGCTTATCTACCGCGTTCTTTCGTGGTGCAGACGCTGCCGTGCTCATGTTCGACGTGAACCAGCCTGAGACCCTTACCGGACTCAAAAAGTGGTGGCAAGAATTCCGCGAACGGGCACCTCTCTATGACGAAGATCTCGAAGACTATTGTTGTGTCGTCGTCGGAAACAAGACCGATCTCGTTGATTCGACATCCGTCGTCTCTGAACTCCAGGCGCTGCGTTTCCTTGACGACCTCGTGCCCCCATCATCCCCTCGCCCATCTTCGCCCGTTGAGGAAGAGTTCCCTATCACGATCGAAGAGGCGGACTCGGAAGAACCTAATTCTCCTCACGATGACTCTGGTGTAGATCTCTCCTCGTCATTTTCGCAGTCGCGGTCGCGATCGATAGACATCAACCAGTATGTTCGCTTGAAGCGCTCGTCGTGGAGTAGCGCCAATGTCAACAATGGCACGCTCACGTCCACTCACACCGGCATCACGTCCTATCACACGCCTTCCTCGTCTTTATTTGACGTATACGCGTCCGCTCGTTCATCTCCATTCCCCCCTTCCGTGTCATCGCGGTTGGCGTCTCCCGTCAGGACGCAAAGACGCACATCTTCGTTTTCGAGCACGTCATCCTCATCAGCGCCAACGATCACGCCGAGTTTGTTCATTCGCAGTAACGACCATGCAACTGCGACTACGCCGCCAACGCCAACGCTGGACGCGACACCCAACCATACTCTGCCTCCAGAGAGAGGCCCCAAGCTCTTCTTCACTTCCGCAAAGACGGGTGAAGGCGTTCACGAGGTGTTCGAGTATATCGCTCGGCGCGTCGTCGCACGATGGGAATACGAGGAGGTCATCGACGTGAGGACGTTACGCATGCAGGAGCCGTCGGAAACGATCAGACTCGGATTGACAAGAGGGGAATCAACCAAACGGCTTGCAGGATCTTGCTGTTGACTCAGTCAAATCACCGCTGTCTGTGTTTATTCATATGTATCTTTAGTTGGCCGACTTCCTCTGAGGGTCTGGGAACATTTGACCGAGGGTATTTAGATGTTTTGTGTGCGTGGAGTGTTGTTGGATTTGTTATGGTCTCACTAGATTTCGGATAACAGTTTGGGTTTGACGTAATTCTTGACTCGACTAGAAGAAGTTTGCGCACATCAGATTTCCATCAAGGATACTTACAGCAATGTCATAAAACAAATTTTAATAAGTTCGTTCAGACCGCCACATAATGAAGATAATGAAACCGAATAATGCCAATGGCGGCCCTCCGAGTCCGAATACTAATTTAGCTAGTCCAGTACACACTATGTACTGGCATCGGATCCAACTCCGCCCTTCCAAACCGGCATCTACAAAATACAGGCAAAAACAGTTAGCCCACATAGCACCTACAAGGTGCCCACAGTGCCC
Organism: Fistulinella prunicolor; assembly: GCA_038089875.1. NCBI lineage: Eukaryota > Fungi > Basidiomycota > Agaricomycetes > Boletales > Boletaceae > Fistulinella > Fistulinella prunicolor. The sequence goes on from JBBPLP010000633.1 coordinate 4,797, forward strand.
ATCTCACCCCTTTCAGGTTTCTAATGAGTACGTAGTTTGTTGGCAACTTTGGTCTATTGAACCCACGGCGTCCGAGACCCCGGGACTAACCGGCTGGATCAGCATCCGTCCAACTTGCCCCGGAGTAGCGAAGACTACGGACGCCGGAGCATAGCTCCTGGATACCCATGGCACCTCGGGAGTGCCGCTTCCACGGGTGTATGGATGCCCGGAACAAGACAAACGCGACGGTGAGCTTAGCCCGTGCCAAATGTGAACATTCTGCCTTTCCGCATCGACCATATCGGCGAGTGCTCAGTGCATCGCATGTCAGAGGTGCACGTGGCCCCATCCTGATTACCGTTTCTCTCCCCAAGTGTGCCGGGAGAATTGCTTATCGTGATTGGGGGCGACGATGGCGTTGATACTCAGGTCAATTTTTTAATAGCATTCCGCTAGGGGAGGAAGATTCCGATTGCCACCATCCACGCCGCATACATGCGATTGCAAAAAATATCCCTCCTCACCGTGGTCCGTGACCTACCTTTAGCGGTATACCCCTGACGACATCTCACCGTCCCAACGCATCGCTGCAAAACTGGTTCACATCCCAGCTTCTAAATATCAGTTTTATATAATCCTGCTAACACACTTGCTTCTCTCCAGAAATTCAGAAAAAACTTGCTGTGCAGTCGGGATTTCGCAGCTCTGCCTTGGATGATCTACTTGTGAGGTACGTGTATGACGCTTGTAATAACGCTTGTCATGAACATTGGATCCGAGATCCTATGCTAGGCACTGAAGTTATGTTCAGCTATGTGTGCACGGAATTCCCGGGGAGGTGTTGGATGCTACGCGATGAACCCATCAATGTCTCTGGCGCAGCGAATCCGCTCCCCTTGGGCCTCCGGGCAGAGATCACGTCTGTTCGACAGACATCGCAGCCACGAATTATTAACCGTGTTTTTCGCTTCCGCCAGATCTAACCGCACCATAGCCATATCCGAATCGCCCTTCTATCCTTCTAACAGGATATCCCAAATACTACCTCAGTCGAACCACAAAATGCGTTCAGTTATTAGGCTAACCACACCTACAGATGCTAATACGTGCCTGTCTTTATGATTTTTTAATGCTCTTTTGCACAAAATCTTGCTCCAGGTTATCTTCACGAGTAGAACTTGCTTGATTTCGCATATCTAATATCGACTTTCTCTCAGGGCTTTTCTAGAACAAGATAATACCTGAAATAGAAATATATTCACTGGTTTGCTTATACGTCAGAATCCCCGGGTTCCCAGGTAAATAAATTGTCTCAGTCAACCAACACCGCCCTCATGAGCCCCACGGTCTCCACCGAACCCCGTGATTGGTGCGCAAGTGAGCACATGTGTGTACAGGCTGCTGTTATTATCCTCACTGTTGTCAGAGATGAGTCACAGTCTCTAATTATCGGACGGAACTGAACGCACAGGTTCGCCCGAGCCTTGCGACCCTTTTGGACTGGCACTGCTATCCTACTCAATGGAACATCTTGCCAAGTTCAACAGCGTTCATGTTCAAATTCTGATCGAAATCACAGGCTCTCTTCTACAACATATACAGAAAAGAAACAACGCCTACGACATTCTCAAAACCAACACCATAAACGTATAAATAAAGTAAGACAGAACAGAGTTCACATCCATACAGCAGCAACAAAAAAGTTTATGTCGGGAGCAACATCGTTGACATATACGCAGCCCTCATGGATCATCACGCTATCTTGCGTTTCGAATTCCAACTATATCTCCAGTTCCTGTACATCTGGAGCGCCATGTTCCAGGCGTAAAACAACGGCCAACCTGCGCGCCTCCACATGGGACTTCCCTGGGGAAAAAAGCTGCTGTTGACCTGGAGTGCAATGGTGACCCATGCAGCAAATAGCGTTAGGCTGACCGCCCCTTCGATATAGTGGGTGAGAGTCTCTCCACCCTGAGGATTGATCTCAATGACGTTCATGCTAAACACGTTCTGTTGGCAGCATCACAATCATGTGAAATGGAAATAAAGTGGATGGGGCCTGCCGCTCACCGACATGAAGTTGGCCGGCAGGAAGACCATGGTCAAATAAGAGATCTAAATACATTGTTGCGTTGTTCTCAAAGACATGCAACTCTTAAGCACGTACCTGCTTCATAGCAGCTGAGTCCCGAACAGTTGCAATCGTCAGTTTTTTCATGTATTTGCTGTCCTCGATGTTGACGCTCGCAAAGGCCTGGTCAAGGGTGGTTGGCAAAAATAGAAAACGATGGAACATAGGAAAATTGTACCAGATCCATAACATTCTTCAATCGCATCACTTGCATCGACCTCTGACTTTCCAGCCTCTCAATTTCTGAAAGGAGGTAGTCGGTTTCCCGCTTCAAAATATGTATCGATTCTGCTCGCTCGCCGTCGGTCACTGATGGGTCCTGCATTGCAGGATTCTCAGTCTCTTGCACAAAGACGACGGATTTCCGGAAGTCTTCGAGGAGGGTCCGATAGTAAAGTAGATGTGCTTGCAGAACATGCAAGTGCTGTGTCTCTCTGATATTCTTGCTGTCGAGGACCAATTGTTCCTGCGGAAACGAGGGCGGACCCAGGTCTAGCGTATAAATATCCATTCCCAGTTGCCATACTTACCAGATGGTTGATATGAGCGTAAAGAATCTCAAAAACCTCGTCCCATTCGTACATGGCATACCACAGAAAACAAAGAAAGAGACAGGTGGGGTCCCTTGATTTCTCGAAAATTTTTGACCAGTAGACACTGCGACCGGTTCGATTGATGAGAGTCTGGAGTTGTTGTGCCGTCTTCCTGCGCAACTTGGGGTGGTAGGATATAATAGTGCTGGATTCCACAGTTCGGACCATATGGACGCTGAGTAGGTCTTGAAGAATATACTTGTTGCCTGGCAATAGATATGTTATCCATACCGGCGGAGCCGAGGAAATACATACACGATTCAAGATAGAGTGGTGCTTGGGTATCAATGATCAGGTCGTCTGAAACACGAATTAGGGCATGTGCACAGAAGCGTTCCAAGCGTGCGTGCCTTCTTGCGAAGAGTCCGGCTCCGTTGGTTGTGGGTGTGACGGAGGAGGTCCTGCAGCCGGCTTATCGACCACACGAATGAACGGAAGAACGACAGTGATGTCTATGATATTTAAGCCTTATAGCAAACACGGTAAAAGAGGCTCAGGGCTCACGATCGCTTTTATTTTTTGCTAGGCTTTCTTGGTATCTGGAAGGTATCCAATTCGTCGAGGAGGAGAAGAAAAAAGGTTCTATAGTATACCTATGTAGAGTCTCATGCCGCGCCGCCTCAAAGAAAGAAAGGTGATGGACGTACTTTGTCCCTAACATTTGCAAAACTTCTTTGGTCATATTCTTGACGAAGAGGGCTCGGATGCGAATATTCTCTTCCCTCTGCAAACACCATATTAGCCTTTCTGATACCAATGAAGCGAGAGACGAGAGGGCTCACTGGTTGTATTAGCCAGTCCCAAAATCTAGTTTCGCTAGGATTGTCCTTGATGCTAGCCAACTTCGCGTCTTCTTCACTGAACGTGCCATCCTTAAACACGTCCACTTTGAATACATTACTTTCTCCGACCGGACACTCCTTCAACATTTTACAACGGTCCACTTGGCTCCCGGTCCAATTCGGAAATGAACTTTGCGGATATCCATGCCAGGATGGCTTGTCTGTACCCGTAGGTTCAGTGGGGCGGACTAATGGAACGTCTTCGTCGAAATCCATCCATGGCCATGGTCCGGATGGCGCCGCATGCCGGTAGCTGTTTCATATGCGCCGAAAGTCAGGGATATCAAAGATTTTTGCCATCGCCATCGTTGGCGCGCAGACTGGGGCGCTTACATTGGCGTGGGCGTCTTGTCTAGCAAACTGCACTGATTCGCATTGCCATCCTGTTGCTGGGTATCATGCCCTACGACTTGACTGGTGAAGGTTTCCATAGGTATCGAGAGATGTTCCGCCATTGTTCAAAGAGTGTGGTCGACAGGGAAGCATGTGCTGAACGCACGGCGCCCCGTACATAATTTGATCCCATGGAAATGAGCGCCCATGGACAAACACGCCACATAGCTACAACTTGCAACGTCGATACTGGATATATATTAGTAAAAGTCTGGTAAACACATCCAGGATAAAGTAAGGTACGATGAATAACATCAAGAGAGTATCATTCATATACTAAATAAAATACTTTCATGAAGCAGTCAACAACTACATAGACTGCAAGAAAGTAGGGACCTCATATGATCAAACATTTTGCGACGGTTCCGTCAAATCTGAAGAAAAGGGCTGGTTCGGAAGTGAAGGTAGTATCAATTTCATGTCAGCAGACCGTACTTGATCGCATAATCTAAAGTCGAGCTAACGATGCTTTTGTTCCATTCGAAAATGTGGAAGCCACCAAACGTCATGTACATAGGGAGAAAGGTAAGCACCGAAATTACTTCTTGCAAAAAGATGTACTTTATATTCCTTCGTTGAGATGGGGGATTTAACCCGAGTTTTTGTATTTTCGCTGTGTTTGGGTAGAGGAGATGAGCTTGAAGACACTCACAGGATGTCTGTTGCTCCCTGATCTCCATTCTGGAAGTGTTACACTTCAATGACAGCGACCGGAGCCGAATAAGTGTTGCTGCTCAACCCTGTGATCCTTGCTAGGCCAACTGCAGCGGACTGCGTCGACTTTCCAGTACTATGGTTCAACAATGCAACCCAGCCGAACTGGCGAATCTGCATGTTCTTACTTCTGCTCGGAAGCGATGCATGTAACAACCTTGACAAGCTGTGAATCTAGTGCAAAATCCTTCACTATCAGCTATTAGTATTCACACCAAAACGTACGAGAGCTATGTACTCGAAGCATGCACACAGATTTTTCGCTTCTGAAGCTCGGTTCCTGAAATCGTCACCGAATAGGCTGGAGCTTTAGGAGAATCGGGGTAATTGGGGGTGCGTATTTACGCATCGACATCGCATTCGGTCTGTGTTCGTCAGCGGACCGAGATACTAAGCGTGCGGTTTATCACCTGTCCGATGTTGGCATTTAGTATCGAAAACCGAGGTGGCATAGTGAACATCCGTTGAAGCTGTGCATATGTGATGTCGTCAATTACGAGGAACTCGTCGGACGAGACTCAGAGCCTAGGTGGGTGAGTCAAAGTTGGTGACGGCGTAGGCTGCTGTTCCTTGCGAGTTGGTGAATTATGTAATTAATTTAATGATGGCTCTCACTGGGGGTCCGTCGGGTTACTTGCATCCCATCATGATCAGCACTGCCAGCGGTCGAGCTGATTTGTATGATCCAGTGGGCATTCTTACCAACCAACGGCAAATCACCACGTGGACCACCAACTCGGGGACAATCAGTTCGAAACTGCTTGGATTGCTTCAAGGACTATGCCGCCTCTAGTACCATTCAATGTGCCACTTCAACGGTGGGTCCGCCGTAAAATTTTCAGGGAAAAAAGCAAGGCGAGGGCTATGAACAAAAGAAATAGAGTTCTGCACTGAATGTGTTTTGGTCACCGTACGTTTTCTGTGGAGTGGCAATGGTTACATAAGGCAAACGCTGTCATGCCATAATCATTGGTTCCATTCGAACGTTCTATATCGAAAGATCGAAAGAAACGTTGCCTCCACGGCTCCTAGGTGGGTATAAGTACTCGTAGGGCGCTTTCCAGGTGGCAACTCGATCGATTCTCATCGCCATTGAGGTTACCCAGCAGCTGACCGCAGTCCAATTTTCTGACCACGCGTTTCAAAGGAGTTTGTATCCCCGAAACCGGTCAATCGAACGAGGTGGGAGCAGTCACGTTCCTGATACATCACGACAGCCGGCTCATATATACTTTTGACCCTCTATGGTTCCCGACTCGCAGCTTTCCATTCAGTTTATTGCAGAGCGTCTGTCTCAAGACTCGGATACCCTCTATGACTTCCGGATATGCCATTGCCACCTTGGTGGGATTCATCCTCTCCATTTTCTTTGTCATCTATCCAGTTTCCATACCCACTCCCCGCCCCATACCCCGAATACCAATAAACCTCACCACAGCACCAATTCTCGCTATCGCTATACTATGGGCCGCCCAATGTCTTGACCCAGCGGTCATTCGAAACGGGATTGTAGGCACGGAAGGTGTTAAACCTTATAACATCATCATACTATTTTTCTCTCTGGCTTACATGGCCATCACCCTCGACATCACCGGTATTCTCCAGGCCGCTGCGTTCTGGGTCAGCAACAAGGGTGGCCATAGTGGATGGAAGCTATACCTTTATTTCTATGTCATGCTCACTCTTCTCTCCATTCTACTGGGCAATGATCCCGTCATCCTCTCTGGAACGGCGTTCTTGGTCTATTACACTGAAGTAGCAAAACTCAACCCAAGAGCGTGGGTTATGGCGGAATTCGCTGCGGCGAACACCGCCAGCATGGTTCTCTTCGTGGGCAATCCCACAAACGTATGTGTTTTCCCATTCCCACGTTCGCATGTGTTTGAGTGGAATCACGCAGGTGGTCATATGTGAAGGTTTCAGTGTCAACAACGCCGCTTTCACAGCATATACGATTCTTCCCTTCATCGCTTGTAACCTCTTCTGTTTCGCTGCGCTGGCATTCCAATACCGCAAGCAAGTCCCACGCAAATTAGAGCGCGTTGCTCACAACGACCCCCGATCCGCTCTCCTGGATCCAGTCGGTGCTTGGGTTGGCAGCTTCATGCTCGGCACGACGCTTGTCTTGTCTCTCGTCGTCAGTTTCTTTGGAATTGACGTTTGGATGATCAGTTTGCCATTTGCCTTGGGTAAATTCCTATTTGATCTCGCATGGGACCGCTATCGGTATTCCCGTGGTATCCCGATGTTGGGCCGTGGGTTGGTCGAGGCTGTGAGTGAAGGGCGTAACGAGGGTTCTGGAGGGGAGCATGCACGCATAGAAGACAGCCCCTCGATTCATGATGCACACATCGATCTGGAACAGTCACAAGCTTCTATTCCAACTGCCGAATCGACCGCCGTCGAGTCGCATCGTCAGACCCTGAAAGACGATTCCGGGATGAAGCCCACGACTCCTGAGCCAGGGATTAAAATGCGGCGCGTCCTTAGGCAGTACCAGTCGTCCATGGATGATCTACACAAGAAACTCGACAAACGCTTTCCGACGCTCATCACTGCACTGCCGCGGTTGCCCTTTGCCCTCGTGCCTTTCGCATTTTCTCAGTTTATCCTCATCGAAGCACTCAACCATCAGGGGTGGGTGGAAGTGTTTGCCAAATGGCTCGTTCAAGCGTCCCATAATGAACTCCATCCTACTATCTGGTTGATTGGCGTTGTTGGCGTCGTCCTATGCAACCTTTCTGGTACCAACATTGGCGCTACCATTCTCCTCACCAAAGTCGTTCGTGCGGCTGCCCTCCCCTCTGATGTCAACCGAGCAGCGGCCATCGCACTTGCAGTTGCATCCAACATTGGCGCCGTAAGCTTTACGTTTTCGGCATCCCTCGCTGGTCTGCTGTGGAGAGCCATTTTGGAGCAGAAGAAGATCCACATCAAGCAATTGGAATTCGCCCTTTGGAACCTGTTGCCGCTCCTCGTGATGACAAGCGTGGGACTCGGTATCGTTTCCGCAGAGATGTCAGTTCTATATCAGTAGGTTTTGGGGTTCGTGACGCATCGCCAAGATCAAGCATCCACACAAGGACATTAATGGTAGGCCAAGGTGACGGAGCGAGGCATCATGGCAGGGATCAGCCGACTACTATTCTAGCCCTCTAGACGTTGGATGATTAGAACAATGTTTATATTTACTTTCACGCTCATCTACGCGATGTTCGGATCTTATCGTTAACGCACAGTGTTGGGTTGATCACGACTAGACATGTATCAATACGCTCGTTTCTTTCCTTTTTAACTACATATACTCTAGTATAGCACTCAAATATGTACAATGAAAATGCAACTTGACGTCGATAATTAGTGGTTCAAGCTGATCTTCGTTCAACGCATATGTACATGACTGTACACTATCACAGTGACTATCGGGTGAATTCGGGCCAGAGGCCCGCATCCTGCAGGGAGGGGTCTGCGCAGAAGTGGATAGCCGATTTTTCGTTCTCTGAATCTCCGTATGGCCAACACCTGGTGCATCTTTGCCTCGCGAAGGGTCAGAACGAACGGCGTCACAGTGCGCCACGTCGCAGGTTTGAAGGAAGAGTTCTGGGCAGTGGCTATGTACACATGCGTCTATATGTACGTTCAGCAAGTCTGTGCGTGCGTGCCAAGCTCGCGTCAAAGTGGATCTGTGAGACGGGAATCGTGCCAGGGGTGTATGCACGCCTACATGTACTAAGTGAGGGGAAACAACAGTTAATACTATTATGCGGCGCGGCACGGAGCATGCGTGGATAGAGAGGAACGGACCGGGCACCGGCTTTGTGCATACCAACCCTGAGTCTACGAGAGGAGGCCAGGAGGGGTGGGTTGTCTGCGTCCTCGGCGACCTGGACGCAGGGGACGATGCATTTTCGGGCCAGATCAATCCCGAGAGCCTGAAATTTTCTCTGTCACATACCAGGTCGGTGGTCAGTGGGCGCAAGGCAAGGGGTTGGGACCACAGGAACGGGGAGGTGAGCCGTTTGCGCGGTAATCCACGTTCATAGACGGAATTATCATCATCTGCAAAGACCATGAGGTGAAGGCTGCGCTGTGGGCGTGATGGTTACAACGGTCCACAAAACCAAAGTGAAGCGAAAGTGAAAACGCTGAAACGCCTGAACACGAACACATATACCGTATCATAGTATATTTGCTGATTTGAGATAAAGATATCCATCATCGGACCCGATTTTTTAAAATCTCTTCTAGAAGAAAAAGGTGAAAATTTGGAACGATAAGACCGTTGAGTTAACTTCCTCACCATTAATGTTCTATGTAGAATGATCTATATCCACTTTTTACCATCACTCCTTTCATCTTGATACGAAAGGATTAGTCTCCAGTGAGAGCCTTTTCTAGAATGAACCCCAGAAAATTAAAGAAGAGTAGAAAAGGGACAAGACCTTTGATGTAAACCTCGCCGTCAGCGTTCTGTGTCACAGAAATAGGGATCCAGAAGAAATTGTCTCCAGTTGGAGCCGATTTGTTCATTTCTAAATAAGGCGGCGGAGAAATGATATGACCCATTGAGATAAACCCCGCTATCGATGTTCTATGTAGAACAATCTGCTTGCGCATTACATGTCCGACGACACCCTTGACAATATGATTGATGCTTTCGTTGGGTTTCTAACGTCATGGAAACTGTCATCAGAAAATCACTGACTGCGTGTAGTACATGCGACCCCGACAGCCTCCAGACACTGTCACACTGTAGTCAGTGATTTAAACCGGAAATTAGAGCGTGGATCACGCGTAATACAGAAGGGGGGTGGAGGGTTGGAATAATGCGTAATTCAAACGTTTTCAACGGGTCTGGTGGACAGCCCCGGATCCGTGAACATGTCATTATTGATATGGAACCACTGGAGCTAATATTGTAGTATCCGTCACATCATGACGCACGGCGATGCGACGGCCTGCCGTCGGGTCTTGAGCACCTTGAACAACATGCATGCTGTTCCAGGAATTACACCCTTTTCTCCTCAGGACTTGGGAGTTACAGCATAAATGGGGTCTTGCGGGTAGTCACGATGAGGATGTACCAAAGCGTCGACGCTGCAGGCATCTTGATGGCGGGCCACACACCTCACGATCTCTATACCTATAAGAATGAAGCAGTGACCCGAACTGAGTTTGGGCAGGCCTCGAGGACCCGGTAGTGTTTGTCAGTTATTCTAGGTCTGTCGGAGTATCCCAACTTCCTCCGCTGGAGTGTCCCAGATCCTGCAGTTTGTTACTCCAGTTCTTCTGATATGCTGTGACCTACGGAACGAATGCTTCCGAAAAATGTTTGTAGCGAAAGATATAGCGAAAAATTTCTGTTACGCCATAAATCGACAAGTTCTGATTTTGGCTAGCGCATATTTGGCTAGTTGCATATTTACGTAATCAATTATCGGAAGTGTTGATTGTCCAAGGGTTGGAACAGATGGCCATGATGTGACAGTCCCAGAATACGACCGCATCATAACTGATGATACATAGATTTTCGGACCATTTTTGTGGATATGGTCCGCTCCAATGTGCCATCCTCACTTCCCTGGCTGTGTGGTCATACTATATATATGATATATTCCGGTCCGAAATGTCCTCATAATTTGGAAGGCTTGCATTCAGCTCAGCACTCAGGCTTCAGGGTCGATGCATGTTACGACCTGTGAATACGAACACATGTCGATTTTGCATCAGCGTTTCAGGAGGATCTCGTCTCACATGATACAGGAAAGAGTAGGAAAGCGAATTTGCCCATAATAAGATACAGACGTATTTGATGCTTCGTGGAAAAGTGTTGTTTCCTTTCAGAGAAAAGGTGGCTCGAAGAATGCCATTTGAGTTGTTGGATCATCCTCTTGTATACATTGCTGTATCACCCTGCTACCTAAGAATGATCCTTACAGGTTGGAAGTTCTCAGGATTTGGTGGCAGTAGATTGAGAGGATAAGAAACGGGAGGCCAGAGCCATCCCGGCACAAAGCTTCTTTGATGCGGTTAGGTTCCTGATGATTAGTACCAGGAGCCTATCCCGTGCCGAGCGGCCCGAGCCAGAGGCTGCCGACAGCTACTGGTAGCAAAGGGATGGTTGATGGTCCTGTTGAAACTTATGTTTCTTTTATTCATTTATATTCGCCTTTCATCCCTATTGATTAGATTAAATCTGTCAGAGGTTCCGGACCGTTAATATGACCGGAATTACATAGG
>JBBPLP010000634.1:0-15681 GCA_038089875.1 Fistulinella prunicolor
CCTCCCACTCATGATTTGTGTCAATCGCGCCCCATGTCTTTTCTTTTTCTCTCTTTTTTTCTAATACAAAAAAGCGTCGTGATCCATGCATGATCCATATCCATTTCCGTCGTGTTGTCCGTTTCCAGTGTTTTGCTATCACTCATACGTCGTTACGCCTTACTTTAGCATGTGTTGTCGTATTCTAATGTTTCCTCTTGCCCCATGTGGTGGACCCCGTTCGCAATATGCAAATGTGTAGGACATGTGCACGTCCGAGTCACGCCAACACCGCTTACCTTGTGAGACATGACAAAAAAAAGGCGAAGAAAGAAAGTGGAGTAGAATCCAGAATTACAGCTGACACCATCGTGGTTACGCGACGTGATGTATTGTTGGGGATGAAGAACGCAAGTCCCAACCCGTCCAACGAGAAAGGAAACAAGGGAAACAGCGGGTGAGACTAATCAAGGGAACACGCACGGACGCATCGTTGGGTCATCCAAAAGGGAGTAGGCAGGGGGATGAGGAGGGTTTTAGGAAGCACATTGAACTTGGGTGCGGTAACGGTTTGGTTTGAAAAAAAGTCTGGGTAAAAATACAACGGAAGCAAGGTATGAACGTAGTCGGTGGGGAGCAGCCTCAGCGTGAGCGTTCAGTCTCTCGAAGCCACAGGGGCTCGCAATCACCACAACGGGGAACAGAAGCGCAAGGGTAGGAGACAGAAAGAGGGGGGAGGGGGGGACGAGAGCGAGAGCGAGGGGACCAAGTACTATGTATATATGCAAGGAAAGAGAAAAGCCCGATAGACGACATCAGCGCGACCAAAAAGACGATAATACGTGTTCATGTTCATGATGACGAGGGCTGTTGTTTCTTCCTGAACCGCAGCAGTGGCGCCAACCCGGACGGCGCACACGCCTTCTTCAAAAACTCGTGCTGCATGGTATACGCGTAAGACTGTGTACACGTATAAGAAAACCAGGGCAACTGACCTGCAACAGCTCGCTCGAGTTGGCTCGACTTCGGACGTCGACGCAGAGACACACGCTCAAGAAACTCTTGAGCTCCTTGCTCAGCGCTTCTGGTTTCTTCAGTGTCGGCGTGCCGTTGGTAGCGATCAGGTACAGCGCCTTGAGCGGCTCTTCGTCCAGATACGGCGGCTCATTTTCGATCATCTCAATCGCCATGATACCCAGGGACCAAATGTCGACTTTGGCGCCGTACTCCTTCTGTTTGACGACCTCGGGTGCCATCCAGTAGGGCGTACCCACCATGGTTGCCCGCTTGGACTTTTGATCAGTGAGTTTGGCACAGAAACCGAAATCAGCTGGGGAGCGATCAGAGAGGGTTGCATGACAAGGTTGAATAGCACGTACTGATCTTGACGCGACCTTCTGCGTCCAAGAGAACGTTGTCCGATTTGATATCACGATGAATGATAGATTGGCTATGCAAGTGACATAACCCTTGGCACGTCTGGTGGCGCAGTGAGATCAACCGATCTAAAGGGGATAGAAAACGCTTACTTCTAAACATATACTCGAAATCTGGTCCTCCTCCAAAGCGTTATTTTCTATGATGTCGGTGAGTGCACCTCCCTCCATGTACTCCATAACCACCCAAAGTTCGGTGTTCTTGACGAGATACGACTCTAGGAAATTGACGATATTGGGGTGCTGGGATTCTTTCATGACGAGGATCTCGTTCACGATGAGCTCCTTTCTCGGTTGGTGGGAGAGATCCATCTCCTTGATAGCCACCTTCTTGCCAGTAGCCAAGGTCTTTGCGACATAGACATGCCCAGATGCACTATTTGGAACAGATGAACACTCTCAATTGGGTGCAATAGATCAGACTCACCCTTGGCCGACCTTTCTGATCTTGCTGTACAACGTCTTCGGGTCCTCGTCCGATACGACTGTACGAAGTTTCTCCATAATCTGCGCTTCCGTCATAGTACTGATGCGCTTCTCCTTCTCCTTGTGCTTCTCGAGCTTCTTCGCCGCCTCAGCCACACCGGGATCCTCGCCCTCGGGAGCAGTAACAGTGACGGTGACATCAGGGGGAGGCACGTCCTTCTTCTTCGTCTGCAATGGCTTCACAGGCAGAGGCCCAGGAGCAGGCTGCGTCGCTGGAAGCGTGGTCGCCGGAGCCGATTTAGGCAGCACGGCAGAACGCTCAGCCTCTTCCCTAGCCTGATGCCTCTCCCGCTCTCGCTCGCGTTCGCGTTCTCTTTCTCTTTCTCGTTCCCTCTCCTTTTCACGTTCGCGTTCCTCTCTTCGCCGTTGCTCCCGTAGTTCACGTTCCTTGTCTCTATGTGCATCAGGGGACGGCTGTCTGTCCAAGGAAGGCTTCACAGTGGCATCAGGCGCACCACGGCCCTGTGATCGCGCACGCAAATCAGCGCTCGACGGTGTGTGATCGGGGATAGGCGGTTTCGGTGCAGCAGGCGCTGGACGTGCCGCCGACGGGAACGGACGAGGCGGTGCAGGTCGACTCGGCTGAAGTGACGTCGAGGATTGTAACATAGCAGGAATGGGCTGGCGCCCTGCCGCTCCCTGACCCGCAGAGGAGATGGTGTGCGCATGTTGCGTATGCGAGCTGCTGACCAGTTCGGCCGCACGCGCGGCGGCGAGCGCGGTGGAGGAAAGACCGTTTTGCGAGGACGTGGTTGACGGAGTGTCTGCTGGTGCACTCTCCTGGCGTTTGGGCCCTGGAGGACGGGCATCAAGGGGAGATGGTATTTTCCCGAGGGCTGTACCGCCGAGACCTGTTCCGGCGTTAAACCGTGGAGGAGGGGTGCCGTCGACAGAGAATGCTGTGAGCGACGAGGCAGCGGAGGCGCCCGAGACGGATCGTGCAACGGTAGGCATGCCCATCTCTTCGAGCTCGCGCTTCTGGTGATCGGTGTAGAACTCGAGGACATCGAGGACGGCTTGCGGGTCCTTGGCATAGTCCTCTCGTGTGATGGCTGATTTCGTGAGTAACTTGCTCCATTGTTCGGGCATGCCCTGAACACCGGAAAACATAAAATATAATCAGATCGTCGAGTCCAACGTTCAGGTGAGCAAGTACGAATTAACAAACACGTACCGTGAAAGCGCCAGAAATCGGATCAAACCCAACGTGTACCTTGTGCACAAAATTCGTTGGATTGCTGACGCCCATCAGCGGGCTCCGAGAATAGATGTCATCCTGCCAACCATAGAGTTCCTCGTCATTTTTGAGAGCAAGGTGGTATCGCTTCTCCTTGGTCTCCAGCAGCAAACAATAAGGCTTCAGATCGACCCGTTCGACATTGGTTATATCCTGCAACATGATCATGCTTTGTACTGGGGCGGACTATGCAGCAAACCAGCAGTCGATGAGCAAGGAAAGCAATTCAGCCAGGTACAAGGGGCCGATTGCGTGGTGATCGTACACACCTCGGTCTTGTGTATCGTGAGCGCCTCCTCCTTCAAGACGAGCCATTTCCTCAAGAACATGAAGCTCGCAAAGCCCTCCTCCTTCAAGCTGACCAAGCCATTCCGAACGACCTGGGAGTTCATCGATGTGCCCGAATAGCGAATTGGAGATCCGCCAATGCCGGTGTAATCTGAAGCGTACGATGAGCCGGATGAGAAGGATGCGTTGTAGCCCGAGCTTTGGAGTGCGTTATTGTACTGCGCGGGTGATGGAGAATGTGGTGGTCGCCTCGGAGGTGCGTGTGGAGCCGGTCTGGACGGTGTCAAGTTGGTCGCGGTAACGTTGAAGGCCATAGTCCATTCAGTAATTAAAGCACGAGGCTGAAGGCGTGGGCTCAGTCAACGGGTTGTTGAAGGCGGTGGGGCGGTTGCTATGGAGCGATTCCTCACTGTGATGGACGGCGGGGGGCGCAGAGAGGAACAAAGGCAGCAATGTGAAGGAGAATATGAGACAAGGTGGAAGACCTGGAACGACGAGGAAATGAACACTGAGCGGCAAGATTCGGTCGCGGCTCAGCTCGGATGTCTCCGCTCACAAAAAAACATATCACCACGGTAACACACATCGACCGGAATCGCACTAAAAAACATATCTACTGGAGCTAAAAATTCACCATACGGTAGAAGCCTCGCCGGTCAACACGCCCGTGGGGTAAATCCATCACACGCCCCTGGGGAATCCCCGGGACGGCGGCCAGACTAAAAAAATAGTGCAAGACAACATTCCGCCGCCCCCGCTCACCGATTCTTCGTTGCCCTGTTAGGCGGGTAAGTCATGCGTCAAACCAGCGAGGTCAAAAAAACACTTGCTTGTAAGTGAATCGTTTCTTCGTGTGTGCAAATTCACCGAGTTTGTGGCCAATCATGTCTTGAGTGATTGTTACCGGCACATAGTCCTTGCCGTTGTGTACCAAAAATCGGACGCTGCAATTTTCATAGGTGTGATGAGAAGGTATACTCTAAGCCAGCCCACTCACCCAACAAAATTTGGAAGGACTGTACAAGCCCGTGCATTTGTCCGTATGGGGACATTATCTTCCAATGCTTGCTTCAGATTTGAAAAAGCCACAAAGTAGGGACCTATTAGCGTCTTAGAATTGACCACTTGTCTATATAACAAAAGCTAACCTTTCCAAGCTGACCTGCCCGACCTTAGGATGAGTGATGGCTGCATCGTTCAGTTATACTTTCGTTTTCCAAGCAAACCGTAGACTGCTTGAACAAACAGACACAAATATGGGAGATTATTTATTTTTGACATGACACTCCTTGAAATAGATTTCTAGGCTGCCGTGCAGACAAGAGGATCCAAAATGCAGGCCAGCACGACTTCAATGTATCTCCATGGTCACCATACCCCCATCAGCATACAAATTACATCTTCATCATACATGATGAACCACATAGCCTCCAAGCAAGATAAAAGTGGAACTCGACATCCAGAACATCGGCTATGTATCATGATGATCAGTCCCACAGCAATATAGCACACTACAAGACCAGTGCGCACCCCACATCATTTATGATTGAAATGGGTTGGTGAGATGAACCCGCACCCGCACTCTGCCATCACTGATTGTTCGAGCCGCAGCTCAGCTCGAGACCTGTGCAGAGTTTCTTGAGTCGGCATGGTGCGTCGCGTCGGAGCGCGTCGTAGATCTCATCAGTGACTCGGTGGACGACGAGTGGGATTTCCCCCATTTGTACCACTTGCGTGTATTGGTGCTTTTTGGCACCAGTGGTGGGGTAGGGTAACCTCCAAAGCCATACTGGGATTGCAATGCACCAAAGGCTGCCTCATAATCTTTCTGTGGGTGGGGGTCCATGGTAGAGTGCGGCAAAGGGGAAAAGGTAGAGGGTTTTCAGGCCGTGGCGCGCGCTGTATTAATATATCGGTGATTAGCTGCACTGTCCGAGGAATGGCTGCTTAATAAATCTCCGACGACGACCCTCTTTCAATGACAAAGGGTTCTACTACATAATCGTATCAACTTTGTATCGCGACGTGGAAGTAACGCGCTGCTCACTAATAGTGACTCAGTCATCCTCGACTGCAGACCGCTCCTCCGGTCGCGTTATGATGACCGACGCGCAGCAATCGTATTTCGTGATCACGGACACAATAACCTCCTTATCACGGGCACAAACGATTTTCCTCATTAGCGATGAACATGGATCAATGTAGGGTAGACATACTACAGAACCATTGTATGTGTGAGTCAGAGCGAAACGGAGTCCAGGTGAGTATTTAGTAGGCTGAGTCGACATGATTCGTCCCTCGGCGATCCTGGGCGTCTACTACGAACGCGGGCATGGGCTGTGGGTTCACTGTCGATCACGTACGAACGAGTCATTGTGACACAGCTGTTGATTTGCAGGGTTGTGTTGAGACATTGTGGTATATCACAATCTGATAACACAAGGTTCAAGTTACATGCCAAACAGTACGCCGTTCACAAGCATCCAGGTCAAAGAGTAAACTGAGAAGGGGCTTCTGAAACCCCGGACGAGCCATCTGGAGGAAAGTCAAACGGCCCAGCTGCAATGACATTGTTTAGCTGTACCACATCCATGAGGGTTGCACAAACCTCGACTGTGCCGTCTCCACGTCACGATGATGTCCGCGCGCTGCCACATATTCGCAGCATCCCTTTCCATCAATTCCCATTCGTCCGCGTCCCGTGTGTGCCTTAGTACGACAACGCGGATATCTCGAATGCCCTCTTTCTCGAGATACTCCCTCGACCCAGGTATCACCACAGAATCGGAGAGAAGCACGAGCACTCGAAGTTTGGGGCTCTGTTGAAGGATCGTCGAGAGTGCCGTACTGACGCTGCCGCGTGACCAAAACCGAAACGCCACGTGGGTCAACAGGGGCAGGTACTCGATCCCAAGCGAAGACGTCCAAAGTACCCAATGGTTCACGATATCGAGATGGGTGAGGTTCACAAATGCAGGATGATTCTGTAAAACAGACTTTGGGTGGCTTGGAGGAAGGATAGACCTGAGATTGAGGGAGAGGAACGTGAGCGGGAGGGCCGAGATGAGGTTGATCAGGTGAGCAGTATCAGTCTGCGGAAGGATCCAGAGAGCGAGGTTCTCTAGCCCAGAACACACGTTCAGAAGTTGGACCGTCAGAGGGAGCGGGATAGATGGGCGGATACAGAGTCCCTTGACGTGCCTCTTTGCGAACTCGGGCGAACGATGATTTGCGAGTGCGCCAAGAAATTGGATGGCATGCCCCGGCCCACGCAAGACGATCGTCTTGTACACAAAAGGCTCGATCCTGGACGACGTGGAGTTGTGAGAAACTGCAGAACCTCGGATTAAAATGTTGACAGCGTCGACTCACCAATCTTTTACACGGGAAGCAACGAGCATTAATCGGGTGGACACGCCTCGGTACGTCCGTGCTGTCAGTAAGAACATCTCCCTCTCGAGTTCAGGGGGAAAGACGGGGAACAGTCTCTCAGCTGAACTTCGAGTGCCACGTACTTGAGTTGGCTGGGGCGTGGACATCTTTACGGCTGCGAATATGAGCGTCTGACGAGAAGGACAGTTCCTGACCGTCGAAAGGAGATGCCATGATTACTCGGATTAAAGTATGATGCGCTGATGCGGGCCCACTCATAGTCGTCGGGTCTGACTAGCTTCCAAAATTGGATACATTATGAATAGCTGTTACAAAGCCTATAGGCATTACCATGAACCGTTATCATGTACAGTAATATGTTCTTGTCGGAAGCCTTGTTGATCGCTGAAACTTACATGCTATTCATAATACACATTTGATCATGTGCGTGAACGCTCGCACCATGACATTTGCGACTGGATGCATGCAACTCATATTCTGACGGCGGGAGTCGCAGGACACGGACAGCTTTCAGCGCCGGTGAATGGGGCCAGAGTGAAGAAATACAAAACGCAACGGGAGCAGGAGGGATGTACAAGGATATGCAATCCAGCTAGTCCACGGTGACGCCTTTCCCTCTTAGATCGTTCTTTGCCTCGTTAATTTCCTGCAAATAAAATAGCGCGAACATGGAGGGTTCAAGAGTCTCCCAGAAGTCCGAGAGTGGAACGGGGCTTACCTTGAGTAGCTCTTGATAGGCGTCTGGGCAGTCTTGAAAAGTGAACAAGCCCCAACCAAGTGATGCCAGAGAGTAGGCGCCGAAAGCCACGAGTAGCCACCAAGGTACCTAAAATACGCAGTATGCGCTTGGACGTTAGTTATTGATTTCGGAATTTCACAAGCAGGAAGCATCAGGATAGAGGGGAAGAAGGGAAGAAGAGGAGAGAGATAAAACGCACAACTGGTAGAAGCTGCGCGAGGACGTCTGGCTCGAGGAAGGGGATAGGAAGGAGCGCGAAGAAGATGAGGAGGTAGACGAGGACGGACGCAGAAGCGTAAACGGCGACGCGGTGTGCACGGGCCATTTATAACCAGAAACGAGCGTCGAGGGTCGGTCGGAGTAGTATGTTACGCCAAAGGATGCAAACACGTATGTTTCAATTTGTTGCTGTTTACGGCGTAAATTAACCTGTTCATTGTATCATGTAATACAACGGTACTATCGGCTTGTTTTGACCACATCTTTCTTCTAGAACCCTGCACGACTCGACACGAAAAAGTTCTCGCAAGCTCGGCGATTGATACTCACCTCTTCGTTATATGACGCGGTTGCTGATCTGCGGGCCTGAATTCCCTGAGTCTTTTCATACATACCAATGGATACGGTAGCTTCATCAGCATCCGACCTTAGCTCAGTTGGAAGAGCGCGAGACTGTAATGGATAACATCGCCATCTTGAGGTCGCCTGTTCGAGCCAGGCAGGTCGGATTTTTTTTGCTCTTGCATCTAGCTAAGCAACGCGAATCACATCCTTCATTTAAATAGATCTGACAAAGGAGACGCGACGAACGTTCGTTGCCGAGAACAAGGTCTCACTAGCACTTTTCATTGGACCAGAACCCGCCCAAGGTTAAATCAGCCAACGCTGTATATCACCCGAATTTTTGTGGACTCGGAAGTGCTCGCTAAGAAGGGCGAGATCGACTCGGAGTGGAGAACCATCTGCTGAAGGAATTCGAAGCTATCCTCACGTCGGATGTCTTCCTCCGTCGTCCAACCAAGCCCATGCTCCAAAATGGATGGATCAAATAGATCAGTCTCAGAACACAAAAAGATGACGACCGCGTCGCCGTCCCGGGCCACACTCGCTCCCTCGTCTGAAGCCGGCCATACCACTGCTGATGAGTCACAACCTCGCATTAATTCTTCCTATATGAGAGCTCCCCCTCTGCAGGAAACTCCTACATCGAATTCTTCCTGGTGCGTACAGAACACTCTACCTGGGCTCCTTGGTGTCTTCACATCCTTTACAGTGATAGATAGACGTATTGTATCGCCGGTTGCCGCCGTCGGACTACAGGACTCTAACAGCCCGTTTCCGGACATCCCAATGCTCGTCTGGGTCTTGCTATCGGAAGCGGACGGCAAACAACACATGAGATGAGAAAGTGGGAAATGCGTTATTTCTTCCAGGTGTAACCGAGATGGATCAGTGTTTGATCGGGGACGAGTTAAGTACGCACTTGCATATCCAATACAGGAGATGGTCCCCCAAACCCGATTGCTCTGTATGCCTCTCCGTCGTGTCCCCCTCTTAGTATTTAGGGGAAGGGGAGGAAGATGATTCCGATGATCGTGAGTTCAATTCAGTTGTTGTTTTTCCCTAATTCCTAGATTGTTTGAACTCATCTCACAAATTCTAGCCTTTTGTCTGAACTTGTAGTTTTCGAGGTATACTACGTTCCCTTGGACGCAATGCACTGTAGCCAACGATTAATACGTGTGTCGCCGCGCAGGGGGATGGCCGAAGTCCCATCACGGACCATTTCCGCAAATGGAGATACATCATGTACATCGGCGTTGCTTCTCTGCTTCACCGTACGGCTGTGTGAATGTCGCAGTCTAATACCAGCCTGAAACACCCGCATATCGCCCTTGCAAGGATGCATATTACCTGGGAACGCCCATCGGCGAGCCTTCGTTACTTTCGGTTCCCTTGTCAAATTCTTGACCCTTCAAAAAGCCAAAACGATGAAGAAAACTGTTTTCGATTTCATCGTTAGCCAATGGTCCAAACTACTTCCCGTCGAAACCGCGGATCTGACCGGAAAGACGGTCGTTGTCGTCGGCGCCAACACGGGCATCGGTTTCGAAGCTGCTAAACATTTCGCACGCATGAATCCAGCCAAGCTCATCGTCGCATGTCGCAACGAGAGCAAGGGCCAATCTGCCGTCTCTGGTGCGTATTCGCGCTCTTTGCTTCCTCTTGATACTCACGTTCACGTTCACGATTTCAAGAAATTCGATCGGCTACTGGATTGGCGTCGTGTGAACCGTGGACTGTCGACCTCGCCGACTTTTCCTCTGTGATCCGTTTTGCGGAGAAATTTCAGCGGGAGTGTGATCGTCTGGATATACTGGTAATGAATGCAGGCATGGTGACCAGAGGGTATAACGAAACTGTCAACGGTTGGGAGTCAACGTTAAGTTTGTATTTGGCATGCAGAGCATTTCACTGAGCGAGGATGCAGACTTCAAGTGAACCATCTTGGCACAGTACTCCTATCGTTGCTACTACTTCCTCGCCTTGTCAACACTGGGAAGAAGTTTGGGAACACGTCCCGCTTAGTGATTGTCGCTAGCGAAGCTCACTACTGGGCAATCTTACCCGAAGACGTCAAAGAATCTTCCGACCCAATAGCAAGGCTCAACAGCCCGAATTATAGAGATTTCTTGTATGTTCCATTCCGTTTTTAAGAAGAGATGAAGGCTAATAAACGTCGAGGTCTATCGGTCGCCGTTATCACATTACGAAACGTGAGGGTCCATTTCCTTTACTATTTCACCTGATCTCTCAAGGCTTTTTATACTTGTACCCGATAGTCATGAATGTATTCTTCGCACGCGCGTTGCAAGACCGACTACAGTCCATCACCCCGTTGACCGTGAACTCTGTTACACCAGGCTTCTGCCACTCCGAACTGACACGTAACTTCCGGGGCACACTCGTAAACGTCATAGTTTCCGCCGTGAAGGTGTTTCTGGCCTGGACGGCGGAGCAAGGGAGTCGTCGGCTCATTTACGCTGCGATTGGCGAGCGAGACAACGAGGATCATATGAAGGGCGCGTATATTGATAATGGGGCGGTCGCTGAGCCGTCTGATTTTGTGATCAGCGAAGAGGGCAGAAAGATGCAAGATTCTGTCTGGGTGCGTCCGTGCATGCGAACGTTAGATTTCTGGTTAACCCGAATCTGTTGCAGAGAGAGACTATCGAGATATTGACCAAGGAAGCACCTCAACTGACGTCGATTGTTCAAGAGTACCTTATCTGAATGACGGTCGAGTTTCCGTCGATGGAGTGCCTCTTCATGCTATTGAACTTACATCATGTCTTTCGCTGCATCTTGTATATAAGCCAAGAGACGTGATTTCCCTTGACTGGGCATCAACATGTGCATCTCAAGAGTAGACCCGTTGACTGATGGACGTGTTTCTCGCTCCCCGCGTCTTTTTCATGAATTACTTTTGCTCATGGGAGTGTTTCCACCTTGAAACGCATATTTTTATCCCATTCAACACTCATAAGCAATTCGTGAGTCAACTGAGCGAGTTAAATACTCAGCTGAGATCACCAGGTCAAAGAAGGGACCTATCCAGGCCCCGATAATGTTGCTGGATCCTCATATCCCAATCTGTGTTCTCCTTTGAATGGGAGCAGGATGTGGAACAACGAACACTAATTGATGAATGTCCTTTATTTATCAATCAAGGTATCCGAGGGCCATCAAATTCCATCTGGTTGAAAACTCCGTCACTGAGAGTGCTTGAGGAAATCCATCAATTGAAGCGAAGTAGTGCTTCCCTTTCTTGAGCTAGTACTCGTTGCCGTCAACTTGGAGGTTCGTTCAATTGACATCGGACGAGATCTTGAGAGCTAGTTCATACACACGCGGCCAAATTGGGACAAAGCTAATAACTATGTCGTTGTTGGATCTGGCTCATCTTCAAGACCTACGAAACAACATTAGAGACAGGTTAGATCGATCCCTGCCCATGACCGGTAGATGTGATGACAGTACAAAAACCCAAGTCGCGTGGACTCTTGATTAGCTGCAAGGAAGCATCTCACGCCCCTGTGATACTACACTACATCCCGAAAACGTAAATTAACGTTGTCTCAATCCATGACCTGCCCGCTGATATCATCGGATAGTGGGAATCGTCGGAACCTCAATGGGAGCTTCATGTTGGGCTTGCCGCTGCTCTCTGATCCCCTTGCGTGCATTCAGCCTGAAAAGAGTCAACATTGTAGTTTCAGTGCGTCGACATTGCCTACTTACACGCTGAGCATAGAGTTGGTATATGCTACCGACGCGACGACACGATAATCAGCGTGTGCGAGGGATGATGACAACTAGCTTACCTTTGCACATTATGTTGCCCGGAGCAGCAGCTAGAACCTCTCCTGAGCCATGATTCTGTAAGCCGTACTAGGGCATCACATCAATCTACTCCTGACGCAAGGTGTGTTCTTCGGAAACGTGCTTACCAAGATTGTCACTGATAATGCATTGATGCTGCGTGACAGGAAAGAAAGATTACATCATAGAACTCAGTCTGCGCAGAACATACCAGGAGAAAAGTCCCATCTGAATGAAGACCATGTTTAATTTCTTTAAAAAATGGCCTTTCCTTGTGACAGAGGGTTGAGCAAGACATGGGCATCCTGGAAATGAACGTACCTGTTTACACCCGTCCTCCCTGCCCGCAAGTAATACGTGATGGAAATCGTGATGAACACGTCACAAATAGCGCTTGCGATTCCAGACATTGCCGAAAACTAATGACCCCTTGGTAAGTTCGGCAAGTGCGATATTGTAATACGGTACCTTGCTGTTTCGTAGAGCTGCGTATGTCGGCGTGCGGATCCTGCCGAATGATCAGTGCAACGTTCAGGATAGACCAACAAATTACGAACAAATTTTCCACACACACTATAATCCCACAAGTGATGAATTTCAGCAAGGCAAGTAACCGGCATAAGGAATGAAAAGTCACGAACAGGCTCCAAATACTGGTACGCGATTAAGCTCAGCAGAGCAGATATTTTACTCGTTTACTTACCCAGCTGAGCGAAGGCGGACAGAAACTGCCACCTTCATTTTAGCTAGTCCCAGAAAATATGACCGAAGTTCCAGGACATACCACCGTGGATGTAATGACTCGATTCCCACCGCTGACTGTGAAGGGAGAAGTCGAGAAGTCGAGGAGGAATTCCATGATTACTTACTTATCCAGACTCGATGAGAGTAGAAGCTATCGGGCCATAAGAAAATGATGTTAATGCACATAGTGTATAGACCCACCTTTGGACTATGAAGGTGACGCAGTACTTGACCAGCGGTCACTTAAGACATCTTGGTAGAGTCGTGTATCACTTACTGTGCTCGCAGCAATGAACTATGGTGGTCTGTCGCTCAGTATGTACGTCTTGAAACAGATAATTAAGCCATTTACAATCATTAGGCTAGTGAAAGATGCAACGTGAGCTTTGAAATAATTTTGCTTCATCCAGTGGCTTACGAGGGGAGATAGACCACGCAGGCCGGGGAATCATTAGACCGACAGCCGACCAAAATATGATAGTAAACCGATATTAACGAGAACGCATTAGAACTGTCAAGAGCACTGATCCAATGTCAATTGGCATGTGGCGAAATATATAATGACAACGTACAAGAGAATGAACACCTGCGTATGAGAGTGATCCGAATAAGACGTTCTAAAACTCGTGTTTGTTTGAAATTGCTTCTCACCAGTGCCTTCATTGGGACCACGTCCTGCGGAAATGCCAGTAGATAGAACACGAATTGACCAACTGCAACGCCATACAAGCTTGCACGAAGTTAATGATGCATGCAAACTCGTCGTGGCCGGTAGATCGACGTACGTTATTCCAATCGAGAGGCCTGCATATGTGTGAGTCTTGGGCCGCGAGTGCTCTAATGCATTTCAGCTCGTACCTACGTAGCCAGGAGTCCACTGATCTTGGACTGGGCTCATTGTGGAAGACAGAACCCGTGTGGAAAACAATTCGGGGGAAACCTACTTGAGAATACGAGCCGACGTCAAGTGATAAGGCGTCGCAACCATGACCTCCCTGATCCGGATTAGGTGGCTCCGGTATTGTCATGTGTAGTGTTACTGGTGCTGCCAATCAAAAAATGATCTGAATCATAGAAGTTAATTAAACCCGTAGCCGAGAAACTAGTTTCTCGGCTACGCTCGGCTAAGAGTTGCACAAAAAGTTTGATCAACCATAAGGTTTAGATTCCGCAATCTTTAATTGCTTGAACTACCAAACGGCCCGAACCCGAACCACTGATCACCACTCGAAAATAATGATTCTCAGTGGATATGTGCGACAATTTTAAAGTCTGTGTATCCCCGTTTTGAATTTCTGGTTAAAAACAGAGCATTAATGCATACAAGGCGCATAATTCGGGTTTGGAGCCGACGGGGTCAATTCCATCGGAGCCTCAACTCTGCCAACCACGTGCTATGCGACGACTTGCTTACGTCGAACACTGGTAGCTGGCGTAGCTTACCCTGAGTTTCCATGAATTTTTGTTAAATTTCTTGATTCCATTCTCTTCACGAAATCTACCAGTCTCACTTTGCTTCAGTGGTGGTTGAAAAACGTTGAACCACCGTCTCTGTGCCATTACATCACCGTGGGACCGACTCACGAGGTACCTGGTTATAGTAGGTCCAGGCCATCTTGAAATTTTTCGAGTTTCAGATTATGATCATAATAAAACATGCGAGACGTTAATTATGCAATCTTTTGTGATAGGCACTGCACATACATAGTTAGACAGCGTGCTGAGGACGGATCTGATCTAGACTCCAGACAAGTACAAGGCTTCTCGCGCCGGACGGTGGAAATTCCACCGGTACATGTACATACATGTAATGAAATAATAAGTTGTTGACACCCACAGACATATGTCAAATATTAGGGGACGGGCCATTGGTGCCCATCCGGAGGCCTGGGCCCTTTAGGGGACATGTTTGACAAAAAAAAATCAAGTGTCAACGTTACAACGGTGGCCACGAAATTCGGCACATCACTCGAGCATCCTCTGGGCCAAATATTCATTTAGGGCGTTATTTTTTAGAATTCCATGTGCAACAAACCAAGGAGTAGCGAGTCGAGGGATATGTCACCTCCTCGGACAACCAGATCCCTAGCTAAGTCTTGCGCTACGGCCTTTTCAAGTACCAAGACGGCTCGCTCTCGATCAAGATTCGTCCTCGAGGGATGCCGCTGCCACCTGTGACGCATGGACTAGGCCACACGTCCACAGCCTCCGGCTCGTCCACTTTTGTCATGGGCATAGTGCGGAGAATGATCGACGTTGATGCTGCAGAACCTGACAAGCGGTTGATAAGGCTGTTTCTGCCCCTGAACCTTCCTCGAGCTAGTTTCGAACTTTGGCTCCAAGTTTGAGCGAACCGTGACCCTACCTTAAATTAGCCACCATCACTGCTCAGGACCAACTTGAATCATATTGACCAACGTTTGGGGGTTCTAGTCAGCTGAACGCCGGTCGATGCGCTCGTCTGGAAGACTGGTGTTGTGAGCACGACTCGGAGAACAGAACATATACTGTATTTGTTGCGAAGGACCCGTACAATATAATCCTGCTGTTAGCATTGGGGCCGCCAATGATGGAATGATTGAATGATGGAATGTATAGTCACTCAATAATTTTTCACCGGTTCGAGTCCAATTAGCAAAAACCCACAAACACAAGACATGTTCTCCGCTCTAACGCGGGATGTTGGTTCAGTTCGCACCACTTTAGGCTCTGTCGGTACAACAAATGGTTGCTCAACATCCCTATTAGCCTTGGTTACTATTCATATAAGTAGTGGGCAGCGCTTTAATTCCCATGCACCTGATTCTCATCATAGTTGGTGGACTCAAGGCTACACTGAGCACCTGTCAATATCGTGAGGAGAAAAGTGACTCGCCTGTCCTTTTCAGGAGCAGACAAGGTGGGTAAATAATAATCTATGCCCACGGTAGCGACATCGCATCATATTATAGGGCAGTGTAGTCCTGTTGAAGAGCAGCGTTAGTCGTCGTGGTATA
>JBBPLP010000635.1:0-15639 GCA_038089875.1 Fistulinella prunicolor
CCGAAAACCACCCTCGATCGATGAAACATCGTCCATATACGAAGGATCATCACGACTGCATTCACCATCATCCATTTGTTTATTTATTTTTGTCAAAAGTGAATATAACGACTCACAATCGGCGGCACCAAGAAAGAGAATGAATGTCCATGCTTCGACGACATAGAGTATTTCGCCTTGAGAACATTCATGAATACTGAGTAGGCTGGAAATTATGTAGATTGAGTGTGCTCACAACTGTTTAATAGATATCGATTGTGTTGGAAAAAAACCGGAAATGAGGACAGGAAAATACGTACGCCTATGGGTAACATGTTTCAGCACGCATATAATCACCAATATCGGAGGAAAATACCATCGCAGGACCAGGTAAGAAGCTACTTCCCACTTCAGGTAAGGGGTCATCATTCGATCTACTTGATGTATCGAATGTCAGACGTACGTAGGATAGGGATTCTGATGAACCATTTGGAATCAACGTTCAGTGGATCTCTTACACCAACAGTAAACTCACACAAGGCTATAAAGACCACAATAACGCACCTATAACGGTACTCAGCTTTCTGGCTGCGATGACATGCTAGGACCCTTGATACGCACAAGAATGAACAGTGTCGATACCCATGTCCAGGGTTTACACTGTGTGTTTATCAGGAACGTGTCGCCTTGACAAACAGATGGCTGCCGACCCAGATGTATTCTATCTGCATGCATTATCAGCGAACAAGAATGTGTACGCGATACCTAGAATTATACCTCGTTTGAAAACGTGAGGACTGAGAGTGTAGAGGTTGGTACATTGTATTGGAACAGAACCTACAACTCACCGTAATCATATCCGACAGCAACGAGGACGACAACTGTGATAAGCTCGTGTTATCTGCGTCCCTAGTAGTACACTAGTGAGGATGGGCGTACGAGAAAGGTAGTCATTCTGCTGAAGGATTGCCAGCACAGACTGCAGACCGGAAGACATAATCCTGATAAGTCCCTACTGTGAGTGAAACAGAGAGGAAGGTACGCAGAAATTTTTTACTATCCGAAAGCGCCGAGTGATATGTTTAAGAGAGGAGCAGTGTGTAATTTGTGCCAATGGAGTTCCTTATGTTTTTATGGGCGGTGATCATGCATGATATGATACGCCCCTGCCAGCCACTGCACTCGTGTCCGTAAAAGGTTCTTGCGGACCCATTGCGGATCAGGTAGGAGGAAACCAGTCTGGTGATCAAAACCGTCGACAGAGAGGCATTTCAGTGGATCAGTTAACACTTACTTTCTCACTCTTCTCAAAAATTAGGCCGGCTTCAAGCTGCTAGATTATCAGAGTCGCTCAATGGTGACTTGAATGCCTCGCAGCCTGCAAGACTGTCAGTCACTAGTGGGTCTCGAACTACCAACGACATCGCACCTTGCGATCCACTGTAGTCCGATATACATAGATGCCTCTTGAGTGCTGGACTGATCGAGGAAGGCAGTGATCCCGTTTCCACACGACTCATCGCAAGCTCAAGAAAGTTCAAATGCGAACATAGCATGTCAATACCAGGTCCGAACGTCGGGCCAGGTTTCAAATACGACTGATGCCGTAAAGGTTTTCATGATAGGGGTAACCTGCCATCCTGAACTGCACTGGTTGACCGCTCGACCCGATTCACCGACATGTCCGCACCGAAATCCTCCTACTGGAGTTCCCAGCGTCTCTTCGAATCGTTTCACATAGACGCCAAGGCCGCCGCGATCGAGTTCGTCGGGACGACCTTTTTCTTTCTTCTTGGTCTGGGCGGCATCCAAGCCGCCACCAGCGAGACGCTCCAAAGCGGGAGCGAATCCACCGTCGCGCACGCACTCTACATCGCGACATCCATGGGACTCAGTCTCCTCGTCACCGCGTGGCTCTTCTACCGCATCACTGGCGGGCTATTCAACCCCAACATCACGCTCGCGCTCTGCGTCGTTGGTGTTGTCGGCCCTGTCCGATGCGTCCTGTTCTGTATCGCCCAGATGGTCGGCGCGATCGTTGCGTCGGCCATCTTGTACGGTCTCACTCCAGGTCCGCTGAGCGTCAAGTACGGGTTTCTTCCAAGCGGTTTGAAAACGCGTGGGGCTGACGATGACGATGGCATGCATTTGTAGCACGTTCCTACAACAAGGGATCAATTCAGCGCAGGGTGTGTTCATGGAAATGTTCATCACTGCCGCGCTCGTCATCGCCGTCCTCATGTTGGCTGCCGAGAAACATTCCGCCACGCCGTTCGCTCCTGTGAACTAGTTTCATCCGTTTTTAACTTGCCAATACTTAACGGTCGACGATATAGGTTGGCATCGGGCTGACGTTGTTTGTCGGACATCTGTATGTCAATCACTTTTGGCTTCAGCAAGGGATACGAAATACCCATCCACCTCGGTCAGGTTCGCTGTCTTCTACACTGGCGCAAGTATGAACACTGCTCGTGCATTTGGCCCCGCGGTGGTCACCGGTTTCAGTTTTCCAGGACACTCCCAACATTGGGTGGTATGTCTCATTCGTCGCCAGATCTTCACGTGGTCATTTCGCTAACCTTTCGTGGTTCTCAGTATTGGGTGGGTCCGTTCTTGGGCTCTCTGCTTGGAGCGGCCTTTTATACACTCCTCAAGTTGTCAGTCAAGTTTCGGTGATAAGTGTTGGTCGAGTAATAACAACCTTTATCCCTCATAGGATCAACTATCTCGAGTTGAACCCCACGCAGGCATCCACTAGAGTAGAGGACTCCCCACTCACGCCGACTATTTTCGCAACCGAGAGGGCGACAGGGGATTCCCACTAGTGTTGAGCCTCTTTCGGCTCCAAATGAATAACGGAAATCGAACTCTGGGTGATTACTAACCAAATAGGACCTGTAACGTACGTAGCTGTGAGGGAGCTGACCCTAAATTAGTTGGTCCAACTAACATGGATTAGGGTTCTAGGGTTTTACGAAGTCTACTACAAGCTTCTTGAATTCATTGGGCCTGGAAGTGAGAGATAAATATCAACAAGAATGTGCTATGCCATGAGCGCTTACATCTCTGCGTGTACTTTACACGGAGTCAGCAGCGGTGGGAATGAAAAATACATGGACCTACTCCAATGTCCAGTATCAAGTGCTTCGATGATACTCTCAGGGAAGAAGCTCCTTATAAGCGGTTGGTTGTGCCCATTGATGAACCTGACACGATCAGAAACTAACAGTACATGCGTAGGATGCAACTTACTTGCTCCTTGACCCTTTGACGAATAATGTGTGTCCATCCCACGCTTGTTCGCCGGAGGCATATGGGAATGATTCTATCTCGGATCTCCCTTCCCTCAGTATCTCTAACGGTACCTTGAACCTTAACGGTGATTGGGTCCCGTTCAAGTTAGTCAACAAGAATGCGCGGACACTAGCATCCTTGGAACGCCGGTCAATCTCCGGAGCGTGACGAGCGAAAAGACCGATACCTTTTCGAAGCGTTCTAAAATCTCGTTGGCTTCCTTACGAGAAGAAACGTTATTGGACTCGATTTCCTCCATACCCTGGATATGCAAAATAGTGTCGGCAGATGCCTTAGCGCGTACGGGGGCGATGTCGGACACGATGAGATCCTTGAGAAGATCAGTGGGTGTGTCTGGATTGAGAGCAAACGTCATTGCGACTTTGCCACCCCTTGCAATGTGAGACTATATCGGCACAACGGGCCGGGTGAACATACATGGAATGCCCGAGGAGAGAGATGTTCGATAAAGATAATTTGAGGCATAAATCGAGAATGTCTGCAGCCATGTGGGTGTAAGTCATGGGCCGAACGTGTGGCGAAGAGCCGTGGTTACGGAGGTCCTGCAAGGATTCATGTCATTCCATACAACGCATTGTGCTCCAAAGACGACTGGTGAGTACGTACTAGGGCATACACAGGGCGCTCGAGGTCGCGCGCGAATGCCTTGCAGAGCGACTGCCAGTTCCGCTTGGAACCACTGAGTGTTTTTCTTTCGATTAGCTGGAGAGGTGAGGTGGTTGACTCTGAGGTGCGCACAAGAAACCATGGAGAATGACGAGGGGTCGCTCGGTCTTGTTGCCGTTAGATGGCATGTACGCATCATATGCTAATTCGACGGTGGAGACTCGAGAGAACGTCCGTCCTGGTGCGCTCCATCAGGTTGACGCAGGCTGGGAGGGGGCTGGCGTGGAACCTACTGGGCAGGGGTGTTTGGACGGACCGACTGATTGCATGAAGAGAATATTTGGCATTGTGGGATATGAGCGAGAACATCATGTGTCGAAGTTTGTCCGAGACTTCCGATCTAGTACTGTCTTCCAAAACAAGCGAAGAATCTGGCACCGGAGTTGCCGACGTTGTCCGTGCAAAGTAATAAGCTATTTTCTATGATATGAGACTCGAAATATAGAAGGATATGAAGAATACCTCTAACCCAAGACGAGTATGAGAGGATCTACTGAAAGCCTCACGTGCCAGAGAGATCCCGGCGTGAAAACCTCCGTGTATTTTGTTTCCGACACTAATCTTGGCGGTCATATTGACACTCCGACATGTTGCTTCAGTCTTGCTTTTCCAACTCCGTCCTAACTCGCCCTCACTCCCAGCAGAGTTCCTTCGCAGCAAACATTCCCCGCCCACAAACGATTTGAATTAGTTACGAACGAACTTGCTGGCCAATATCCGGCATGTTCCTTGGAGAGTGGCGTTTACACTCGTTCCGACAAGGAGGGATGAATGTATCAGTTGGGTCCTAGTGCAACCTAGTGTCGATTTTGAGGTATGTGGGTGTAGAACTTGGCCAGAGTTTTTTGCCAAATTCGATGAGTTTCAATTGTTTACTTACCAGTCTTTTGACTTCAAGTTCCTTATTAGGAATGGTTCAAGAGACTGAGAACCATGAGGTGATAATTTGAAGGTGGAGGCCCAGGCCAGGAGTGAAGGGCGCAACATCTATCCATGTTCATTCTAAAGCAAGCAGACCCGGTAAGTCGTCGTGTTTTTATTGGTGGTCGCCGCTTCTTGCCACTCAGCGCTCCGCCACAATCTATTACTAGCATTATTCGACTTTTTTGTCGACTTAAACCTCGTGACTGGTGAATGGCATCTGACTGAATGTTTGATCCGCAGTAACCCTTGTTGGCATGCCTCCTGACTGTATGCGCATCGAAATCCGAGTGGGGTACTTGTCCTACTACCACATGTGAGCTCCCGTACCAGCCTGAGACTCGGAGCTTAGCGCTCAGCAATCATATCCAAACTAGTAGTGCACTAGTTATGTGTCGTGGCAAGATATCGTCACGCTACTCGGGCCCACCTCAGAACTCGTCGCCTCCCCAACTCCGCTTTTGTGTTCCTTAAAGCGGACTCCAAGCTTTCACATATATGGCATAATGCGCACCACCAACGTCGTCTGCTGTTGCCGAACGTCCAACAAAATATGTAAGAAATGACATGAAAGGGAAAGCTGGTCGACGAGTTGCGAACAAGAACCCGAGGAATATGGATAAAGTTATGGTTGATCTCTAGAAAATTTTGAGCTCTTTTTTGGTCATGAATTTACGTATGCCCTGCAGTCCGTTCTTCGCTATCGATCGGGTTATGGGTAATGATGTCATGGCTTTGTTTCAGGGAAAGAAATATAACTCACATGAGCCTTCTGTCTCGGCCAGAGTGCAGCAACCATGCAAGCCTAGTCGCAAACACTTGTTCTTCGTTGTGGTAAAAATAATTGACTCACTTTGTTCGCACCAAGAACTCGTGGTTCTCTCCCCAACTCGGCTCGGGTCCTTAGGCGAACTTGTCTTATCATGATTTGAACCTTTTGCTGGATATTCGGCAGCACTGCCGCACGTGACGTTGGCAATCACCCCAACGGAATATAATCAGGTTGCTGCTGGGTTCATAGTATCAATGTACATGCAGTGCTGCGGCGAGGATTGAGGTTATAATGTTGAGGATTTCGAACGGGTTCCAGAGGTTTCATATGAGTCGTCTTCACGATTCTCGCTTCTATAGACTGCTGAGTTTGAAAAGTATCACATGCCGTTTCACGTCACCTGCTGAATCTGCAAGCCGAATAAATTCCTTCACCCCAAACGGCACCGCGTTTACAAGACCCTCCTCCGAGTTGCAACTTTACCCCCAACCATGGTCTCCGTGACAGTGTCGCCCGCAGGAAAGCCCATTTCCGTCGCTCGTGGTCTTCCTAGCCCATTCAACATACTAGGAAAGCAAGTCCAAGACGCGACAATACGTGATGTCAAGGCTGCCATTGCCAGAAAATTTCCCAAAGTCAGTCGCAGTAGTGTCCAATTTGTAGTGTCAAGACCTCGATCATCTTCCAGTTTTACCCCGCGCGTCAAAAAATCACTCTCAAAGATAGCCACAAGGCTCTCAATGATGACCTTCAATTAGCTGATGCCGGCGTTGTGGATGGCGGTGAGCTGCTCGTCAAGGATCTTGGGCCCCAGGTCGACTGGAAGACGGTCTTCTTGTTCGAATATGTGAGTCAGCCTGTCACGCTGATCTTTCGTCCATTCAATGACGCGATCGAAAAGACTGGTCCGCTTCTGTTACAACCTATATTTTACCACTTTTCTGGATATATCTGGGGCGTTCCCATCCAGCACAGTATGCTCCAACGGTCCGTATATCCTATTATTTTTTCTTCCTTCCATGCATTTATGGCACTTGTAGGTTCTCATATGGATTTATTATGCTCCACTTTGGAAAACGCGTGCTCGAGACTCTTTTGTGGGTCATACCCCCGTGTTCACTCGAGTCAGGCTAAAACTATTCACTCTAGCGTCCACCGTTTTTCTCATGCCACAATGCCAGTGGGGAACATGATCAAAAAGTGAGAATTCTGGCCCCTTTTTCACCGGCCCTCACTTATTCTCATGTGTAGTTCGCTCCATTATCATTTGGGTAGCGGTATGTACATGTTCTGCAACTTGGACGGGTTCACGTTTACGCCCGCGATGTATCTAGGTATCATATTAGCGATCGGACTTTACAGACCCAAGTATTCTGCAACTTCCCCCTACATTCTTGGCACGTTGCGGAATAACCCTACCTTCATCTGGGCCTGCACCGGAGTATGGGCTGTGGGTTCTCTTTTCCTCTTCATGATATTCTGTGATACTCACGCCTCTTCAAAACCAAGTTCGCTGAGATATCCAATCTCATCACGCACATCAACCTTCGCAATCTCCGACCTGCTGGGTCACGCAAGCGCGCCATTCCGCACGGATACGGTTTCTCGCTCGTGTCTTTCCCCAACTATTTCTTTGAAATTACCGCATGGTTTACCCTTGCCTTCATGACTGGAAGCAGGCTTGGTGAGGTTTCTTCCATGCACCCCGACTTTCTTCTAATATGGAACATCAAGCCTATCTTTTCCTGGCCATAGCTACCGCCCAAATGTATGTCTGGGCTAAGAAGAAGCATGCTGCGTACAAGAAGGAATTCGGAAGTGCTTATCCCAAGGGGAGGAAGGCATTATTCCCTTTCATTGCCTAAGGTCTGTGAGCTCGTCCTCTGCCCATCTGCTGTACCTTCATGTTTCATTTCGATACCAAACGCTGGCATTCTTCTGCGCGACCAGTATGTATAGAGAACGATGGATATGGTGCATACTCATTTTGTCTCTCAACCTCCCATAGACTCGGTCGTACATGTTTTTGTTGCCTGCTCAATGTTTCCGCTTCACCGTTTGTGTAACTTCTGTTAGCTTTAACATATGCGCGAGTGAATCTGAATGCACACCTGACCCTTACTACTTGTTGACGACTGTCATGGATTGCGAGTACATGATGAACTTTGCCTGTCTGCAGATGGATGAATATTTCCACGCTCATGCTCTGCTGATTCAGAAGACAACCTCTTTAGTCTGATGGCCATCTGTATTTTTTGCGCACAACCAATATCTCATCTCTATACCGTATACCAATCTGCCTACAATTTGCGCCTCGAACAATGCGTAAGTGTTATTCCAGTAATCAACGGAGACGCAAGTTGACATCTACAAATCACAGAGCAACTGTCTTATCTTTGCAGATCCCTACGTCGAGCACGACACCCTCACACTCTTGCTTGACTTGATATTGCTCAAGAGAGGCGTGTACCGGCATTTGTTGTACAACAGGGGGACCGAGCCACGGCAAGTCTATGAGAAGCCGAAAACGAGAACGCCCGATACGCAACTCAAAGATGCCATTGATGCTGCGCGCCAAAAGGCGTTCGTCAGGGACAAGGTGACTCGTGTGTTCTTCTGGCAGCCATTTCTGATGCCTACTGCAAGGTAGGCCAGATGGTTGCATATCATCAAGCTCGGAAGCGGACTAGTGCTGGTGGACGCGTGTCA
This sequence comes from Fistulinella prunicolor, assembly GCA_038089875.1. Lineage (NCBI taxonomy): Eukaryota > Fungi > Basidiomycota > Agaricomycetes > Boletales > Boletaceae > Fistulinella > Fistulinella prunicolor. The sequence goes on from JBBPLP010000635.1 coordinate 8,363, forward strand.
GTAGCATGGTCTCTGCTTTTCGTTCTCATTTGACGCATGGTGTGTTTAGTTATACGTTGGGCTCAGCTCAGTGCGTCCCCTATACGAGATGCTCGCTGGAGATCTCGATGTCCTGATGATGAGCTCCTAGACCCTCAGGTTGTCGCAGACCTTTCGCAGTGGAGCGCTGATACAAACGAAGCGTTTCTACGCGTTCTCGTTGCTTGTTTGATAGGTTTGTTATCCTGAATTCCGTTGTACCGTTCAGAAGGTCATGGTTGTTCCAGAAACGGTTGCTTTTCACGCGGGCGTGGTGCTTGCCTCCTATATCGTGCTCGGGCTCTCCGACTGGATCAGGTCTTGGAAGACTTTTCGTTCCAACGAGTCGTCCGGTATACGCCAACAGTTCAAGTGAGGGGTCCACATCCTGCCGCGATATGGAGCCTCCTGATTTGCTTTATTATTAGGATATCGCATATTCCGCTTGCAATCCTTTACTCGTCGTTGACAAAGTCTTTCCTACTTTTTTTGCTTACGATTTGGCGTCCGTCGTTATCACTACCAGGAAAGGGTCCATATCGATTTGACACACCGTATGAGAATCCTTGGATACTTGGCGCGCTCGAAATTTGGGACGAAGACAAGCTCGATCGCGAATGGGTAGTGAGGAACGTGCTCGGTGGTTTGGCGGCAGGTTTCGGCCTTCGAGGTGGACCGCTCCCTTACTCATAAATTCTCCCTGACTGACTCGAGGTTATATACGTGCAGTCGTGCTGGACTGTCATCCCATCTTCACGACCATGGTCATTCTCGTTGGGTGGGGGGTAAAAACTGCGGTCGCGGAACTTCTCAAAGATTGGATTGGCGCTGATCCACAGATTGGAGAAGTCTGGTTGGCGTACAGCATTCCATGACTAACAACTTATAATTCATTCCGGCTCCTGTGTGTTGGCGTTGTCCTGGCGTTGTCCTGTAGATTACAGTTTACAGTAACATGCACCGCACTGGAACGTTCCCCCCTGATGAGAGTTAGTCTGGTGGCCAGACCTGTAATGATGAGGGTGCCACTGGTCACGACCCTGAGACTTCTGATACCCTGATCCGACGGCACCATCGTAAGCAGCCGCTAATCTTATCCACATCCTATACAGAATGCCCCCCGGCGAAGCCTCCTTGTCTCGCGCACTGAATGCGATCTTACCACTCGTCGCTAGTGGGCAGCCCTACGAGGCACATCAGAAAGCGCGCACGTTTGCGTCTCGGTACGCCAAGTCTGGCCAGTACGATACCGCAGCGGACGTGCTGTTCCAGTCGGCGCGGGAACTGCTCAAGGCCGGGCAGCAAGGTAGCGGAACGGATCTTACCTTATTTCTATTGGAAGTATACGAAAGCAAAGGGGAAGGCGTGTCGGACGAATCAAGAGGTTCGTTTGAACCGCCATACCCGAACGCCATCTACCGCTGACGTATGGGGATCTGAGTTTCTTTTCCGCTGACGCGCCCATACATAACAGGGAAAGTCACGCAGCTGATTGCGCTCACGGGTCCGTCGGGTTCATGGCGAAAGACGATCATCGATCGCGCGGTCGCGTGTGTGAACGTTCTCTCTTCTTTTTCTTGATGTCTCAAATCTGTGCGTGCTCACACATGCCATCGTAACTTTATAGGTGGACGGCCAGACAGGGTGCCTATCCTGTTGGTGATCCCGATCTTCATCATTACATCGGTGAACTGCTTTACAAAGGTGGCGCACCCCAACTCCCCCCAGGATGTCTCACGCATTCTGACTGCATTGTTTTTATTTACCGGGTAGACGGGGCATATGATGTCGCCGAACCCCATCTCCTGGCATCGGGAAAGAGGGATAGTGCACGCCTTCTTGCACAGATGATGGTGGACTGGTCCGCCAATGGTGGTGTACCAGGAAACTTTGCCCTCCGTGGCACCCTTCCGTGAGTTGCTTACAGCCCGAAATAGATCACGCCGAGGCTGAACCTCATTTACACGTAGATACTTGGAAAACGGGAACGTGCTGGCAGCTCGGACGTTTATCGTTCAATTCGTCAACAAGATTATGGCGGCCCGACCGTCTTTGGCGTCTTCACTGGAAATCTCGCCCCTTCCGGTCACCGATTCGAGCGAAGTCGTGTTGACTACCGACAGCGTCCTCAATTTTTGCCAACTTGCCGTGTTGGCGTGTCAGCGAGCAAATGCTGAAAAGAACAAGACAATGCGCGAAAGCTGGGTCCGATTGTGCGGCACGTATCAGTCGAAAGGGGGTGTCCTTGCTAGCAAGGAAGTTCGTTCCGTAAGTCCGCACATGACAGGCCTAGGTACATTTCAACCCAATTCACGAGGCTCGACTGGTCTAGGCACTGAACGAGATCGCGACGTTGTACTTTGCTATCCCACCACCAAAGACACAACCCGACAACCCGCTGGGTGCAATGTTGTCTTCGATGCTTGGTGGAGGCCCACCTGGTAGCGCACCTCAACGACGGGTACTGACTCCAGGTCTGGCTGGTCCCACAGCGCTGGGTCTAGATTAATTAAAGGTTTAGTGTGTGGCGGGGAATGTTTCTTTTCGTCGTTGTATCTCTGTCAAGTCAAAGGGATTTCAGTATAGCTGGGATTCTCGACCTAGAATCGTAATGGATGGGTCGATGTGCTATAAATGATAAACGATGGACTGTGTTCATCGCGATAGCTGGGAGTAATGATAACCCCGATTGCGAGATATATACCGGAACTCTAGCGCTGCTTTTGGGTACTAAAATTACAAAAATACGGTATAGGTCATGATTCAATCATGATTAGTGTAGAAGTGCCCGAGAGCCGAGACGATCTCAACGCAAGCAAGAACAGTGTCGGGAGCGGAATCAATAGTCGCGGAGACTCATGACACACCGCTTGCAGTTCGCCGTGGCACAGGGGTTGTAGGGTACTGTGTAGGAGAGGCATTCGGAGTAGTCACGTCGCCAGATATTATGTCCTGGATCGCGTTCTCGAGTGCATCGACCCGATTAGACATTTGTGTCACTAGGAAGACGTCGGTTAGAGTTGGCCAGCGATGCGGACGAAGAGGAAAAGAAGACTGACTCCGATCGAGTATCTGGGACGACATGTCATCGAACTTGGCATCGAGCTGTTCCAGCAGCGTTTCTACCTAGAACACGGCATTCAATGACACACGACGGGTGTGGGTCCGCCACCGATGGAGACTTACGAACGCAGTCAGTTCGTGCGGACTGGATATTTCGCTAGGGTGAGCGGCCACGGAGGGCTTCGTTGGTGTTCTCGCACCAGGCGCCACGTCGGAAGTGGGCACGGGACGCGCTGGTGTAGATGCGGGGGTGACCTTGAGTGGCAGCGCTGAGGACATCGCGCGTTCCCTGTTCGCTGCTTGGAAGTCAAAGGCAAAGGGCCCGCGTTATTAGGTAAGCAAATGACATGAAACACGTCTTTGTGTGAAGTTGCAACTGACCCCGCCGCTGGTAAGTCAAATAGTATATGGCGACTCGGACTCACAATACATGTCTTCAGAGATTTTTTTTCATATCTACTTTCTCTGCATGGAGAAATGTGTTCATTGTTCTCGGCCAACAAGCACCATGCTGTTTATCACGAGCGGTCATCTCGGTGGTTTCACCGCCCCCTAGCGCTCTCTTCGAAGTTCATGCACACGCCATCGCATTGCTTCCCCAGATTCGATGGGTTGTCGTAGAAAGGTTCCGTCCCGTGTGCCGATGCGGCGACCTTGAAAAGCCGACGTGTACGAGGAACTTGGACGATTTTTTCAGACGACTCTCCTGATTACATAATACATGTCTTCCAAGTCGTTCAACTCATTGCAGAAACGAGCTTCCTGCATCAAACTGAGGCAGTTCAAACCCGACTCAGATCCGATCCATTGTCCGGTCAGCGCAAAAAAAGTGGGTGGCGCACAATAGATCGGATCTGAGTGCCCTGTACGGGTGATGCCAGAACAACGTATTCGTTCCGGTTTACCGTTCCCGTCGCCCGCCGTCTCTCCCCTGAAGAACTTCGGATGAAATACGGTGTGTTGATTGCGGAGAGCTCTCGACTACTTTGCCCGCTTTGAAATCCGCGGTTGAGGCGATTAGAAATCCAGCGATAGGCTAACTCATTTGTATCCTGTAGAATGCACAAGGCACTGTCTTATCTCACTTATGAGAGGTTGCAACCTTTCTCCGGCAATCCAGTACGTAACCTTTTGACGTCTCGGAGAAATCTCATTCTGATCTGGGTCATTGTAACTTGCCTTGAGATAGTTGGTTGGTTTGCCGACACCATAGCAGTACTTTACTCGAGGGTTCTGTCCCGGGAAGTAGCTACGTCAGCTGGACTCAATATCCAGACAAAGGTATAAAACAACTTGACATGTCTCACCATTTGTCACCCTCATTGTCTGGCTCTCTACCATATAGCCTGGCCATTCAGTCGCTTGCTCCCCACCATCTGTCGTCCAACATGTCTCCCACTGCAACCCTCGAAAATGCTCCTGGATACTCTTTCAATGGATTTGTGCTTCCTGACCTCGTCTCCGACTGCCATTATCCCCTGTTCCTCAGTCCCCATTGTTACAAAGTCGCTCGTGCCTCCGAGCAATGGCTGCTACAAGGTGCCCGGCTCGTCGAGCCCCGCATCACCAAGTTTATGGGACTCAAGGCCGGAGAACTCACTGCGGCTTGCTACCCAGATGCCGACGAGTTCCACCTTCGCGTCTGCTCAGATTTCATGAACTGGTTGTTCAACATGGACGACTGGTTGGATGAATTTGACGTGACGGACACGTGGGGAATGCGAGAATCCTGTATCGGCGCCTTCCGTGACCCCAACAACTTTCAGACGGACAAGCTAGGAGGTCTGATGTCCAAGTCGTGCGTCTTTTATTTTATTTTTCGCGCCGAAAAAAAATGACCTTGAAGTGGAACAGGTTCTTCAGCCGTTTCATCCAGACGGGTGGGCCGGGATGCACGAAGCGGTTCATCCACACAATGGATCTGTTCTTCATCGCCGTCGCCAAGCAAGCGGACGATCGCGCCAATGGACGCGTCCCGGATCTCGAATCGTACATCGCCGTCAGGCGAGATACGAGCGGCTGCAAGCCTTGCTTTGCGCTTATCGAGTACGCTGCCCGCATTGATTTGCCTGACGATGTCATGTCACACCCGATGATCATGGCCATGGAAGAATCTACCAACGACCTTGTCACGTGGTCTAACGTATGCATCATCGATATTACCCTTCGTTGTGCCTTTGAAAGCTGACTTTTTTGGTGGATCTGTAGGACATCTTTTCCTACAACGTCGAGCAATCTCGTCACGATACGCACAATATGATCGTCGTCCTTATGCGTGAACAGGGGCTAGATCTTCAAGGTGCCGTCGACTACGTCGGTGCGCTTTGCAAGGGGACCATTCAGCGCTTCGAAGACAACCGTGCGATGCTACCTTCCTGGGGCGAAGAGCTCGATAAGCAAGTCGAGATATACGTCCAGGGGCTGCAAAACTGGATCGTTGGCTCCTTGCACTGGTCGTTCGACTCTGAGCGTTACTTTGGCAAGGAAGGACTGCAAGTGAAGCAACATCGCAACATCAAGCTTCTCCCGAAACGGCCCTTGTAAGCCTATAGTAGGTTTTCCGTTGCTGCCATCGTCACGTTGCGCTCACGGTTCTTGCAGCGGGAATGGCCGGCTTCAAAACTCAATTTATCATAGATAACCTTATTAGGTCGTGGTATTCTAGGCTCATTATTTATCGCGTGTACTGTAGATCAAAGGATCTTAGTAAAAGAAAAGTTGTCACCTTAAACCTGTGTAACCATCTAGATCTGAACTTATGAAAATGTCTTCCCGGCGACGCGTATCCCTTCCATTCTTGGCATCGTACCACTATGAATGGAGAGATTACAAGTAAATAATGACCCGTGATCATACACTACGACGGATGACTGCAACGATTCCGGGTCCCACACCATTGTGTTTCACGGAGGACCACATCGATCGATAACGTACGCTTTCACTCTCTTCTGTTCCTCGCCCCCAACGCCGTCCACATTCTCAGGCGTTGTGTCCTCGACGTTAACCTGTGACGACCGCCCCATGTGAACAAAAATCTGAGTGCTGAGGACAACACGCACTCTTCCACGATCGGCGCCAGCTTCGATCAAAAGGACCGCAGCCTGGGCGTGAGCAGATTCCATGGCCAAATGAAGCGGCGTGTTTCCTGGCAACGAGTGGGTTACGCTGGGTCACGTTCTAGAGTCAAAGTTCGTTTACCGACACGATCCCCCGTATTCAAGCGAGGCTTCGTCGTGACACCTTCTGGAGGATGCAAAAGAAGTGAGATGAATCCGGTGGAACCGGTGGTAGCAGCCCGATGACTTTGAACATGACATGTGAGCCGAGCAGAAGCCATCTCACAATCTTCACTGACAGGGGTAATTGATTAGCTTTGTCTCTCGCGTTGATCTGATTATCATCAGCTTCGAAACGCAGCCCCGCGGCAGAATGGACCCACATCTGCACCTCGTTGGATCAGGTATCTTCCGATCTGAATATCCAACATTAGAACGCATGGAGTCGCTGAATGCGTGGAAAGTTCACCTCCACACGTGATTTGGAAGCCGCATAGTGCCTGCCGATCGAGCGGTATGAGCAAAACGATGCGATTGCTGTAATATATCATCGCACAATGGAGTGATCCCTTTATCATTCCTTTGATTGATGTCTGCCCCGGCTCCGATAAGCTCTTGAACAACTTCCTCGTGTCCGGCGCTGACTGTTCCAAATCAGGATAAGATAAATCGGACTCACTAGCTGTGGATGATCGTACCCGCTATATGCAGTGCTGCCCAGCCGCCGCTGTCCACTTTGGCGATGTCTGCTCCTTGGTCGATAAGGTAGCGAGCGACCTCAATGGCACCAACGGACGCTGCCCAATGCAACGGTGTACGGCCATCCTGTGATCGTCGGGTCAGCTGTGGAGGTAGGCTCACGAAAGAAGAAGAGCTCACCGCATCGGCCTCGTTTACAACCTTTGGGTTCTCAGTAACAAGAGCTCGCACTAAAGAAAGTTGACCTAGTGAAGGTGTCTGTTACTACAAAGAGGGTTCATTCGGCACGGACGACGAACTATTCTGAGCCGCTATATGGGCAGATGACATTGCGTAGTAGGCGCTGCGAACGCGATATTCCACAGTGCGATGTCCAAACGGTCACGGTAGTGGTTCAAAACGTTGGTAATCGATTAATCATTCGACAGGCTTGCGCGTCGA
>JBBPLP010000636.1:0-15466 GCA_038089875.1 Fistulinella prunicolor
TTTGATCTCAGACAGCGGAGTTCTATTTTGGGTATTACAAGCGAGTCAGAGCTCTTGCACTCTTGACGCGATTTGTAAGGCTCTGACAACCAGTCAGAGCCTTGTCAGAGCATGTCAGGGCCCTGCTTAAATAAAATGGTTCGCAAGTTCAAACACGGCGCCGTGCCACGTTCAAAGGTCACCCAACTAGATGAGTCGTACGAAGCACATGTAAGAGGCGACCACGGTTGATGATAACTTCGTTCAGCATATTAATGGTCGAATGACGACAGCCCAGGAATCTACTATAGTACCCGCTTTCATTGTCGTGACCTAAATTATCGCCCGAAGTATGATTAAGCTCTACTGGCGTGAACCCTGATTGGGAGCTTTTTTTATATGTCATGTCGACGATGTCGATCATCGTCACGCTCCCGGGCGATTGCCGTCTACATGATCGTTTCCCAAGCGCTTTCGCCGAGTTGTGAGAGTATCAGACAACTTGTGGAGCATACTTGATAGGCTTATGGCTTGCGATTTGGTTCGTGGACCCAAAGTTATTCATGCCTCCGTCGTTCTTAAAGGGATATTGTTTCAGACTCAAAAAGATGTTTGACATGCCGTGCACCCTTTGGGGAAAACAACGCGGGGTAACCATAACCCAGCCAATCGAAAAGGCGGCGATATCGGCTTTTAAGCTTTCTCATGACTGGAAATTTATCGTCATCTTTCCTCCGGCCGCATCAAGTCATCTCGTTTTCTTACGCACCAAACTTCATAAGTAAGTTTCAGATCCCTTGGTATTATCCCTCGCTCACCGATACATTAAATTATATCCTGTTCGGCAACAAGGAGCCGAACAAATTCGTTGTAATCCCGCGTGCGGCTCAAGGATGAAGAAACGCTTGGTATATAGTAGGAAGCAAACGCCTAAACGTACGGGCTGCACGAACGGAGACTCTTTCCCCCACACCTGTATCTCATCGAGCAATCATTGATTCGTTTTCCGAATCTCTACTCCAGACTTCTTGCAACATCCCAGGCTTGCTTTTTGTGTCATTCCACTCTCCATCATTTTTGAGTTCGGTTACGTTTCACTTGGTTGGTATCATCCCATGAGGTGTTTACTTCGGTACAGCGTATTGACTGACATTGGTATCTCCTTCAGTTTCTCGGCGCTCGGACACCATTTGCATATACTCGGACAATCTGTGGGTTCTCCTAAAGGCACAATGGGTATCTCGAACAACCAAGGTCAAGTCCCGATCCACAGGGATGAGTTTGGCCAGGCAAAATCAAACGATCGAATTGGAGATGGTGTTCTTCCCGTGACCACAGGATCTATTTCGTCCAACTTCTCTACCGCGAAGTTGCGGACTGTTCGTGGTGAAAATGAGGCTTCCAGCAGTCAAGATCCAGAGAAAGGTGCGATCGGCTTCGCGGGAAAATATGCCAAGTTTGCAGGCGAGCCACCAGATGGGGGTCTCAAAGCGTGGAGCGTTATCCTTGGGTGCGTGCAGAGCTCTGCGTCACGTGCCGGGTACTGATAACAATGATCGTGGTTTGTCTGTGTAGGACCAGCATGACGACCTGTGCGGCGTGGGTACTTTTTGGAATTGATCGTTTTCCACTTGTCTGAGCATTGTTCTTATGATAAACAGGTTTGGATATGTAAATGCTTGGGGGGTGAGCGTTGAGCGTTCGATTTATTCGGAGACCAGTAGACGTACTGATGCATAGATAGGTCTTTCAAGCGTATTACGAAGAAGTGATGCTACCTAATGACAGCCCGTCAGATATGTAAGGCCTGCTTGTCGTCTGATGTTCCTTCGTTATGATTGAAACGGTTCGCAGTGCATGGATTGGTTCTGTGCAAGTAGGTTGTCATCTTTTAGGTCAGGCGAGAATGTTGCTGATCATTGAATGCTAAATCTTCCCTTCCTGATTCCTGATTTCATTTGCATGTCGCCACACCTCCTATACGACATCGACCCGCTGGTAAGTGCGCACTCGTGCTTTTCCCGGGACTTATTATCGGACGGTTGTTTGACATAGGATATTTCAGGATACCATACTTCTTTGCTACTTGTTTGCTCATAGTGTGCACTTTCATTACCGCAGAGTGCAAGGTGTATTGGCAGTTTTTTTTAACTCAGGGACTAGGGGTTGGGGTGAGTTTTTCGCCTCGTTTCATGTACACTTGCTTACCCATTCGCTGTGTAATTATTTCCCTCTTTCTTGTTTTGAACAGATAGCGAGCGGGATACTGTTTACACCAGCATTAGGGATTGTATCGCACTGGTTCTCGAAGCGCCGTGGCCTAGCGCTGGGTATTACTGCTATTGGGTCGTCAATTGGAGCGACAGTGTTCCCGATTGTGGCACAGAACTTAATACCTGAAGTTGGGTGAGTATTCTGCCCTCGACGTGACTTCATCATTAATTTCACTAGATTCAAGTGGACATTGCGAATTTTTGGATTTATACTAATCCTTTTGCTTGGTGTGGCAAATCTCGTGAGCTCGCATCAAGAAAACTTTTTCTCTGGGACTAACAAAATTGATGTAGACGATAGATAGGCGGCTCCCGCCTGTAAACGTGAAAGGTGGCATGTTCAACTGGGTTGCACTCAAGAATCCAGCATATGCTGTATATTGTGTTTCGGGTGTTACTACCTTTCTCGGATTGTATACTGGTGGGTTTGGCGTCATATTGTCATGTCTCGAGGGACGGTTGAATGCTTTTTGGGATGTGGAACTAACGCGCGTTGGACAGTGTTAACCTATATACCCGTTAGTGCCGTTCAAATGGGCGTTCCGAACGATTTTGCATTCTATCTCATCGCTATTGCAAATGGCTCCTCTGCTTTTGGACGTATTTCAGCTGGAGTTCTCGCTGATAAAGTTGGTGAGTACTTGCCAGCATGCTAACCCGACGGCCCTGATATACATGGGCAGGTGCCCTGAATATCATGACACCATCTACTCTTGTGGCAGCCATCGTGACGTTTGTGTGGCCGTTTGCGAGAAGCAAAGGGGCCCTCATTGCGATCGCTGTGATATACGGGTGTGTATACCATACTCGTCGTTTGTTGTAAATGTCGATCATTTTCTACAGTTTTTCTTTTGGGACTTATGTCTCTCTCCTATCTGTGCCTGCCATGTCGATGGGTGCTCTTGGCGATGTCGGTCGACGCATAGGATTGTTTCTGACTTTTGCCTCCTTTGGTGCACTCGTTGGGACGCCGATATCCGGGGCCATCAATTCAACGACGAACGGGTTTGAGGACGTGGGCTGGTATGCTTGTAAGTGCTCCGAGTTTTTTTTCGTACGCTACGCATTCTCAACGGTAATTTAGGTGGAATCTTGCTATTTTCAGTATGTCTGATGCTATTAACGCGGTATCTTCATCTCGGTATGTTGACAGGCAAATTCTAAATGTCCGAACCTCGATTCGGCACGAGTATTTGTTGTAACATAGTACGATGGTTAGAACGAGTCCATGTTTGTATCTATCCGACGGTTAGATGAAAAGTATATTCAACGAATAGTATGGGATTGAGCCGGACCGGGCCAATAATTGAGCTTGTGCTCAGGCTCGTCGAGTTCGGACTAGCGCTGAATTATGCCCCCGATGAAAACATGATTGATCAGCCATACGACGTTTAGAGGCTTCTGGTCAGGCCTAATTGCGACGATTCCGATTATCCTGCTGGCTACCAGAGAGTCTTCACTCCGTCTTTTGCCATGTAACAGTATGTCTGTGCGTGACGCGACTCCGACGCGTCGTGCCACACTGCCACACTTGCCAGGCCACACCATCTTCGTCCCTAATGGGCTTCATCCCTTTTCCTTTTGTCCGGAACGCGAACGGCTACGATAGCTACACGAATCTCGTTCCCGCACTGATTGGATAGTTTGACCGTCAAGGAGACGCAGAAGTTGCATGCCCTCTCGACAGCACTCGCGTGCGCCCGCCCGGGGCTCGTCCAAGAGCTTGTCGAGGTCTTTCACGTCGAGGTGGGAGGACAACCCCCGATGGGTGGAAAGGCGGGAGGCAGGGCGAATGGAGCATCAACGATCTGATTCTTCCCGTTCCGGGGGATATTCGATGTATGTGCCATTTGACTGCATACTTTGTCCCGTGTCATTTACCGTCCCCCCGTAGGCTATCCCCCGGACTGCATCAATGCTGTCCGAGTCATCACGCATACCATCCACTTCCTCGGATTGCTCACATTTTATCTGGGTGTCAAACTCCCTTTCGAGACAGATTGGACCGGAAATAGATTTGGGGTCGGCCAACCGTGAATCGGGGCCGGCAAAGGCGGGGAATCAGGCAGCTGGGCCAAGTATGTTCTCTTCTTGTCCATCCCTGATTCGAGGTCAGCATGCGGGTTTTATGTGGATCGGGCATTTAAATGGATGACGAAGCATCCGTTGCATCTCACAGCCTCTGCTTCGACTTCTTCCCCCCTCGTCTCCGCAAACCCCTCTCCCAACATCACCACCGGAAGCATCAACGACGGCGTCCTCGACAATCCTCGCACCAACAGTAGAACCTCAAGCGTCCTGCACAACCGCGTTTGCGATGTTGTTGTGGAACGTGTGTTACCTCGCCCATACCCAGAACGTCGAGACACCCCCTCTCACAAGCGAACGATGCCCTCGGGAATCTGTGGGCGGTATGTTGTAGCGGCGAGCTAGGACGGTGCGTCGAGTCTTATCTCTTTGTGATCGTTTGGGTCTCATTCGTCCTTTTCATATCGCGCCCGTATCAGCCGTTCGCACGAAACGACGCCGCTGTTGCCACCTCCGACCCCCTGCGTTTCCATTGGATTTTGCGCAGGTCCTTCAGGCGACGGCGCTGAGTCCAGTGCAAGGTGGGCGGCGTGTCGGTGTAGCCGGAACAGGCATGGTGCGGGATACTATGGCAGGCGCAGGGGACGATGGTGGGCCAATGTCGGGCGTGCGGACGCCGACGCAGAGGCGACCAGAGCGGATCGCGGAGGAGGAAGGATGGGAAGTTGTGGATGACAATGGGGGAAATGACGGGCTTGGATGACCGTCGACGCCGTTGTTAGAATTGGAGCCATCTTGCACACTACTTTGTTGCTCTTCTCCGCAAGACACTAACTCCATGATTGAAAGGGTGACATAGACTCGCTCTGAGATTTTGTGCCGGCGTCGGATCCGCATCTACATCCGAAAGTTCAATATCATAGAGAATGATTCACAGGTGTGGTCACTAAGTACCCAGGGCCGGGAATCACCGTAACCTTCTGATAGATCACTGTCATGAAAAAGCTTGAATCCAGGAGGAAACGGTTGGTTACACGGGGAAGAAGCCGCACCACCGCCCATGGCGATACGATAAGACTATTGCCACCGTGAACACGAGACTCGTCGAAGCCCTGGCTCGCTCAATGTTCGACTCTCAATTACTACTTCCATCATTTCATCCAACGCATCGAACACACGAAACGACCCGTGTATCTGATACTTAGTGTCCTTCGAGGACACAAAATATGGAACCGCCGCTCTCAAATATGTACGTAGTAACCCGAGCATCCTTCAAACCTCAGGCCACCGTTGTTGACTGCCGTGCAGTCCACCTGTCAAGGCAGTGTCGCGAAATCTAGGAACAAAGTATGTCAGCCCTCTCCAACCTGTTGTCACTTGGGGATTTATATCGTCTTCACCAGTGCTCAGACCGAAAAGATTGAAGTGACCAGTGCGTCCTAGGAATTCAGATTTGTAGATACTCCCGTCGATTTTCTTCCCTCCTTTAGTCATTAGAGCGCAAGATCTCCCGCCTCTCAAACGCAGATACCGTCTTTTTTTCCAGAAGGATAGAAAGTTCTATGTTACTGTTACCGACGGGGCAACAACGACCAAGACCAAAGCCGTTCAGAGTGTTGGGCAGGTAGCGCGGTGGAATGAGAAGCTTGATGCGTTGTCAGTTATTCCACCTGCTTCAGTATGCCTTGTCTACGACTGAGAGTCTTTGTCAGTGCTGTAAACCCGTCTTCCGGTCTCGCTCTGTGTCTCTATGCGGCGCGAAAGTCCCACCCGGAAGAAATTCTTGTGGGAACGCTTGAAATACTGTCTCCCTTCTCTTCTCACACCGGTTTGTTTTCTGTTTGAATCCGCTCACATTTGACTAGCTGAGCATTTCCCTTATAGATAGCCCTTTCGTTCTCAAGGGTGTCGATACCGAGCGTTCATCGCATCATACCACTATCTACCTCACGATCACCGCGTTAACCAGCTCCGAAACCACACCCACAAACGCCTTTGAACCCGGAGGGGATAGTTCTGCAAGTAACATTCCAACCATCGTCACTGCCTCCCCCGGATCCGTGTTGCGTCCAGTAAATGATGCTCCTGCCATAACTACTGCATCTTTGCCATCAGCAGAAGTCAGCCCGATGACGCTTTCGACCAAAGAAGCCCTCGAGGAAGCCGACCGAGCCATGAAACGCATGCAATTTTCTCCAGGTTGGATGACGGCAACGGCAGAGGGGGCCACTACCGCGTCGGAAGCAGCCGATAGTGCTGCCAACCTATATGCAACCTGGGAGAAAGCAGTCGGAAGAATCCAGTGTGTTGTTGATGTCGTAGACAAATTCGCAGAGGTAAACGCTTATTAATACTTAATACTTGCTATGATTGAGCTGCTATTTTGCTCTTCAGATCCACCCGTACATGAAGATGGGATGGAGTGTGCTTTCCTGGATCCCCAAGGTGTGTCCGTTGTCTGAATCGAAGGGATGAAATAGTCATATTTGTTACTATACTTTTCAGACTGTCCTAAACCAGGTCGCACGCGACAAGAACATCCAGCTTCTACTTCAAGACATGCGCGATGTTTTTGACCTCGCAGTGCTGGGCGACCCTTTAAAGCCCTTCCTGCCCGACTCGAAGCAGGCAGAAATCCTTAAGGACATGCTTGAGACAGCCGAAGAGTGTTGCAAGTTCATTCGGTCCTATGTGGAGGACATACAGTTCGGTAGGTCCTCTCCACAAAATCCGTTGTTCTCTTCAAACATGTAGTTTACAGGGCGGCGAATTGTCAGCAAAATCGGTGGGCAAGACGATGATAAAGTCGAGCAATACCGCTCCACCCTCTTCCGTCTGCGGGACCTTTTCCTGAACCACGCTATCGTCAGAACGGAGACCGCTGTACTAGATGCCAGTGCGTATTCGTGACAATCTGTTAGTAGACATCGCTTTATGACTGGTACATAGACCTGGTCGCTGCAATCCGTGAAATCCCATTTGCAGATGGCTCTCGATTTAGCCGCGAGAAAGGCTGCCTTCCTGGAACGCGTACAGCTTTCTTGGATCACATCGTCAGATGGGCGGAAGACCTTAATTCGGAGCGCGCACTCATTCTCTTCGGGCAGGCAGGAACCGGAAAATCGGCGATTATACACGAGGTCGCTCGTCTCTTTGATGATAAAAATCGCCTCAGCTCGTCGTTCATTTTTAGACGGGCAGAGGGATCCAAACCCTACCTTCTCTTCACAACGCTTGCTCGTAATCTATCTGAACATCACCCTTTGTTTAGAGTTGCCCTGGGGAAGGTTGACGCATCTCTTCGAAGGGGTGCACAAGACTACAGTACACTGTTCGAATCCCTTCTCCTCAAACCACTGAAAGACTCGCACATCGTTGATCCTATCTTTGTCGTCATCGATGCCCTGGACGAGAGCGGAGATGCAAGTGGCCGCGACGGGTTACACAGCTTTCTTGCGCAGCGTATCGCTGAACTCCCATCAAACTTTCGTATTTTCATCACATCGCGACCCGAAAAGTACATCGAGGATGCCTTCTCGAGAGCATCCGCAGTCCGCATCTTACACATGGATGACACCGAGTTATCTGCACAAACCAGCGACGATATTCGGATCTATATTGATTCAAGCCTTCGGGGAATCGGCATCTCCGAAGACGATTGCAGTCAACTAGTGAAGAAGGCGGGCCGCTTGTTTCAGTGGGCAGCTGTTGCATGTGGTTACATTCGCAACCCTCCGCGCGGGCTTACCAAGCGCAAGTGCATACGTGGCCTTCTGGAACCTTCTTCTGATAAAGAGCGGGTCGACTTGTTGGACAACTTGTACAAACAGGTCCTCGAAGGGTATTTCACAACCCCCATAGTACGGGACCAATTTCAATCTATCGTCGGACCACTCTTTGCAACATTCGAACCACTTTCTATTCACTCGTTGACTAACTTGCGACAATTTACTCCTGTTGAGGACGCCGATGATGAAGAATCCGTCCCCGCAATTGTCGAGCAACTTGGTTCAGTGTTAAGCAATGTGACTTCGCCTAATCTTCCTATCATCCCTCTCCATGCATCATTCCGTGATTTCCTCACAAACCGGGGAAGGAGTGGCGACTTTTACATCGACCTCAATGATGCCCACCGTCAGTTGGCAATTTCCTGTCTCGGTTTGATGCTCCATAATCTCAAGTTTAATATTTGCGACCTTGAGACTTCATATCTTGCCAACATTGACATTCCGGATCTTGAATCCTGCGTCGCAAAATACATTCCATCTGCTCTATCCTATGCCTGTCGATTTTGGGACGACCATCTTGAACTCATCGCCTTCGATTCGAACCTCACTACCAAACTTCGATCACTTTTTGAGGAAAAGTTCTTGTTTTGGCTTGAAGTCCTCAGCTTGATAGGCTCTTTAAGTCTCGCCATCCCGGCGCTGTCCGCTGTAAAAGGGTGGTTAGTCTGTGGTAACCATGATGTGCGTACATTTGACAGCTGAAAGCGACAAGTAACTGACAAACGAGTAGCCACTACAGAGTTTAGTCGACGACGCCTCCAAATTTGTGCGATATTTCGGGATGCCTATGGCAAAGAGTGCCCCACATATCTATCTCTCCGCTCTCCCCTTTGCACCAACCTCTTCGATCATTTCCAGGCTGTATTCTAGACAATTTTCCAACACATTGTTACTTCAACGTGGCCGATTGTCTCGTTGGCCAGCATTGCAGATGGTGATTCAAGCGGCAGGTGGTTCTGTCCGGTCTGTCGCATTCTCGTGGGATGGCCAGCGGATCGTCTCAGGCTCAGAATACTCGACAGTTCGTGTGTGGGATGCCACAACAGGAGAGATGGTCGCAGACCTATTTACTGGACATGTGGGTGGCGTCTCGTCTGTTGCGTTCTCGCGGGATGGCCAGCAGATCGTCTCAGGCTCAGAGGACTCGACAGTTCGTGTATGGAATACCACAACAGGAGAGATAGTTGCAGGCCCATTTACTGGACACATGGGTGGCGTCTCATCTGTTACATTCTCGCGGGATGGTCAGCGGGTTGTCTCGGGCTCAGAGGACTCGACAATTCGCATGTGGAATGTCACGACGGGGGAGATGGTTGTTGGCCCATTTACTGGACACACGGGTGGCGTCTCATCTGTTGCATTCTCACGGGATGATCAGCGGATTATCTCAGGCTCAGAGGATTCGACAATTCGTGTGTGGGATGCCATGGCAGGAGAGACGGTTGCAGGCCCATTTACTGGACACACAGGTCGCGTCTGGTCTGTTGCATTCTCGCGGGATGGCCAGCGGATCGTCTCAGGCTCATGGGACTCGACAATTCGTGTGTGGGATGCCACGACAGGAGAGACGGTTGCAGGCCCATTTACTGGACATACAGGTGGCGTCTGGTCTGTAGCATTCTCGTGGGATGGCCAGCAGATCTTCTCAGGCTCATGGGACTCGACAATTCGTGTGTGGGATGCCACGACAGGAGAGACGGTTGCAGGCCCATTTACTGGACACACAGGTGGTGTCTGGTCTGTCGCATTATCGCAGGATGGCCGGCGGATCGTCTCAGGTTCATGGGACTCAACAATTCGTGTATGGGATGCCACGATGGGAGAGACGACTGCAGGGCTATTTACTGGACACACGAGTCGCGTCTGGTCTGTCGCATTCTCGTTGGATGGCCAACGGATCGTCTCGGGCTCGTCTGATTCAACAATTCGTGTGTGGGATGCTGCGACGGGAGAGATGGTCGCTGGCCCATTTACTGGACACATGGGTCGCGTCTGGTCTGTCGCATTCTCGCAGGATGGTCAGCGGATCATCTCAGGCTCAGAGGACTCGACAATTCGTGTGTGGGATGCCATGACAGGAGAGACGACTGCAGGCCCATTTGCTGGACACATGGGTGGCGTCTGGTCTGTTGCATTCTCGCAGAATGGCCAGTGGATTGTTTCAGGCTCAGAGGACTCCACAATTCGTGTATGGGATGTCACGACAGGAGAGACGGTTGTAGGACCATTTATTGGACACATGGGTGGTGTCTGGTCCGTTGCATTATCGCAGGATGGCCAGCGGATTGTCTCAGGGTCATGGGATTCAACAATTCGTGTGTGGGATGCCATGACAGGAGAGATGATTGCAGGCCCATTGACTGGACACACAGGTCGCGTCTGGTCTGTTGCACTCTCGCGAGATGGCCAGCGGATTGTCTCGGGCTCAGAGGACTCATCAATTCGTGTGTGGGATGCCATGACGGGAGAGACGGTTGCAGGCCCATTTACTGGACACATGGGCCGCGTCTCATCTGTTGCATTCTCCTGGGATGGCCAACGGATCGTCTCAGGCTCATGGGACTCAACAATTCGTGTGTGGGATGCTATGACAGGAGAGACGGTTGTAGGCCCATTCACTGGACATATGGGTGGTGTCTGGTCCGTTGCATTCTCACAGAGTGGTCAGCATATTGTCTCAGGCTCGGAGGATTCGAAGATTCGTATGTGGGATGCTACAATGGGACATACAGTTGTCGGAACAAATCATATCATGAATGCCTCAATAGGAGCCATAGATGGGGATATCGCCTTCCAATTCACTGATCAGACCATCATCACTGGCGATGGTTGGATATGTGGGCCAGGAAAAAAGTTGTTGATGTGGATTCCACAGAGTCATAGAGCTTGTCTTCATCGTCCAAGCAGTATCTGGATTGCAGGTGAGTATGAAACCTGCCTTGAATTTTCTAACTTTGTTTATGGGAATAACTGGTCTACCTGTTATACACCTTAAATTCCATATGTTTTTGGGCTGAGATCGACATCTTGTACGATTTAAGGATGGCACGACCTGTTTATATAGCTATAAAATTCGTTTACTCAATTGGCAGACGCAGATTTTGTGATATGAGGTGAGTCACGCTCGATATCCTATCGTTCTAACCGAAGAAAGTTCAGATGCTACCATACATGGATGACCTCCACGAATGCATGATCGGTAGTCCTTCTCTTTCTTCCTCTCCTAGCAAATGCTGTTGCCACTATTGGAACGATGGGTCTCATGTTGGTATGGTGAGCGACTAGTTCAAGTTCCTACTTCTTCGGCGAGGTGTCCTTTCATCGCGACGCAAGTGAAGCAGATCGGTAGAGCCACAGCACACGTTTGTTGCCTTCAATTACACTCTTGGGACGACGATAGTCAGCATGAGATCCGGTCTTCAAACGCGAAGCGTGCCTATCATTGAAGCGCGTTTTCGATGACCGTTTTCACCGAGTTTCGTTCAACCATTTCCATTCTGACTACTTCTCCGTACGCATCCAGGATAACACAACACATTCGACCAATACTAGGTATTCCCCGAGTTGTATATGAGATTGATACATGAAGAGAATATTGTACGATCGACTTATATCCTTCAAAGGAGAACGCATAGTTAGTGCGAGCTCGCCGGATCGCTCGGAAGGAAAGCAGTATACTTGACGTCGCCAGTATCATCTGGCGTCACTGTGTGATACCCATACGTGAATGGTTGTTTAATGCGCATCATCCATATCAACAACACCGAGACTCGCTTTGTACCTGGCAGGAGTCCTTGACGTCCTTGTGAAACTCCGATAGCGTCCCGAGGTCCTTTGATGCTGCGTCGAATAATGCCGCCGCGTCCTGCCCCAGTGCATACAAGGCCTCACACCGCTGTCAATAAAACATGAACCTGAACACATCTGAGTCGTTGGTCCACCCGAACAGTTTGAGATCGTCTGGTGTGATAAACAAAAAGATACGGAATTTTACTAGTGAAATGCATTCGAGCTTTAGATGCTTCGGGAACTGGGGAAGATCCTGCGTGCCAGCGAGAGTTCGAAAGCCTTGTCACACTCCTGTCGGCCTATGCATGCCTTTGCGGCGGATTAAACGCATGTGCGCCTGCAGAAGATCGTCAGATGCGTCCCTCCTTTGACAATCCCTACTATTCTGACCTGGACGACATGGTACGGAAATTTGTCTTGTTCAGGGGAAACGATAATCAGATCGGCGACACGCGCCAATCCTCCTTCATGGTCTCCGGAAGTAAATACGACAATAATCTATCAGGAAAGCCAATGAGCATTGTAGATAGGCAGACTAGTATGCAACGATGACCAACCTTGATGAGAGTGATGAAATACACATCAGTGACATGGCACTTGCAAAACAGACGATTGAATGTTTTCTTCGCTAAATCTGCATGTCCTCGATCAAAACGTATCGTACTGAGCACGGCATAGACAAAAATGGTTGGCTGAATTTTGATCGACTGTTTATAGTGAGCTTGTTCGAATAAAAGAAGCCAGAATCAATCCTTTCGAACATTTTTGATCGCAGAGTCCCATTGACGGAGTCGTGCTCTAAGAAAGGCGCGCGTGGCAAATACGTGGTGACGTTGATCCCGAAGATTCCTGTCTCGAGACAAGATATCGATCGCTTTTAATAACTTGTTGTTTTGCCACATGTCCAGCACAGCCCGAGTCGCGTGAATCAGCTATGGAATCCATGGTGTAAAGTACAAATAATTGATGTTAGAGTGCGCCGAAATTCGATCGCACTGACGCAGACGCACCTGAAGGGAGCCAATAGACATATAAAAAGTCTCCTCCTCTGGATTAGGCTGTCCCAATGGCCGATAATTCTGCACAGGCAAGAAGACAAATTGTCACTATCACGGCGAGAGTTTGTGATGGAGTTATACATACGATGTCAAGGTAACGAGGGTGGAGGACACCGTTGAGACTGCGAAGGGTGATTTTATTGCCTCCACCTATCGCGAGGTCAAACTTGTCTGAGACGACCATAGATCTGACAGGGTCTGTATGCTCGATGAGAGACCCGACTCGCGTATGTGTTGAAGTGTCCCAGAACAACACAGAGGATTCGTTGGAGGGAGCGATAAATGTGTCGTTTCTTGCTAGAGAAATGCACCGGGTTTTTCTGTTGCCATGGACGCCCTATCTCGAGAGCGTTGAGCCGGTAGGCACCTGGAGATAGAAGATATCGCCGTTGCGAGATAAAACAAAGAGTTAGTCGCTTTTGCTAGCCCAGGCAAAGGGTTCGTTCAACTGCCCGCCCATCTCAATTGGGCTACCGTTTTGACCGTAAACGCGGATCGATTCGTGATGCAATGTGGCGTGGCAAGGAAAAGTCGACCAGACGCGAACAGTTTTGTCGTAGCATTTTCAAGGTCCTGTCTGCCATCTGGGGAGATGTCAACTGCACAGACCTATTGAATCGTTGTGTTCCGCGCTACTTCGTGGCCCTTTATACACCAAACCGTCGCCGAGCCATTGCCTGTCCCTGTTTCAGATGATAATAACTCAATAAGATGTTTACGTCCGATTGCCCTGCATTACCATTATATTTCCGACCATCAAAGCGAGGAACAGATACAGTCAGCATATCCGACTCTTCCACCTCAGGACAAACGCAAAATCGCCCGCGAGTGGGTCAACAAGAGACAGACACCAGTGGTTGTTTTTGGCTTATTTCAATTACTTTTCCTAGTACCATAGGACAAGAAAGTTTGAGCTTGGTTTGAACTTTGAACGACGACGTCACTTGTTTACTACACTTGTACCTTCTACCGAGGAGGGTATCTGTATAAACCTACACGTTTCGACCTTTTTTTTGCGGTCTCGTTTGTTGTTCCCTGGGGCGTTGCCCCTAGGTAGACATTTACACGCGTTTATTATAGTTGACCGTTCAGTGCAGTATCTGTAGTGAATGTACATCAGTCTCCTGATCCAACTCTATAGTAGTACTAAGACCGTAGTAAGAGTCAGACCCATAACTCCCACCCCGGTATCCTGTTCGTCCTGGAATTTGCACTATGGTAAGTATCTCACGGATCCCTAGTCCACCCGAAAGGGCAACAGTGACTATCCATCCATCCACATCTGGGTCGGCAGAGCTGTGGAAATTCCACTATACACCGGCTGGAATTCATTGTACCAAGCTTCACTGTGCAAGAGTGGTAACAAAATTTTAGGCCCTGGCACTGTTTCCGAACAAGTAACTTAGGGATTCAGACGCGACTCCGACGCGTCGTGCCACACAACACTTGTATCGGAGTGCCTGTCCACCCAAGGATAATTGTGCTAATAGCCAGGCCCGCGGCCACGTTCAAGTGTCTATCTGGTATAAGACAAGGCCAAAGCCTGTTTACCTGACCGTAAGATCCCATTTTTCATCCGTCATTCAAAAACACTCATCGGTCCAATCAAGTTACTCTTCCACTTCGCACAGTGGCTACCACGACGTTGTTGACGCCTCCTGATGCCACTAATTCTGCAACAGACACGGAGAAGTACGCGAGAATCGTCCGGATAATTGTAAGTTCTGTCTCTCGTCCCACTCAACTTGTCTCAGCTTTCATACTTTGAGCGGAACATGACGGACTGTAGACACAGCGAAGAATCCAATGTAGTCGTCCCCGTCCGCACCACAAGCAACCCCTCCCCCATGAAGAAGACAGCCGCCAATCGACACCCAGGCCAGACACATACTCGCACCCCCGTAGACGAAGCAATTGCGCACGAGCTCGCCCATGCACGATATCTTATGCAAGATTTCGCCGACCATGTCTTGGGCCACATCGTTCCGACTAGCTTGGCACGAGACATTCTAAACCAATTCATCGAAGACAAGGTCGTCCAAGTTTTCGAAGAGATCGGGACTCGTAACAACCGCGCCCCGCTCGATCCAAAGTCCGACGACATTAAAATTGCTATTCAGCAAGCATTCGAGAATGCTGACAAGCACGATTGCATCAAGCCAGACACAGAAAGTGACAGCGGAGACGCAGAATCGTCCTCGACGGACCCGAGGCAGAAGGGGAAGCAGAAGATGAAGACATACTCGTTTAAGTGGATCTCGTTCCCAATGGAACCTCTCAGTGAAGACGAACTCGTGTCGTTCCTGAATAACATCACTGACCGTGCTTTTACTTTCGCGAAATCAAGGCTCTCCGTAGCGAATCCGAAGTTACGCCATCGTTTCGCGGCCCCGGAAGACAAAAACCACGCCGTACCACTGTCGTATGAACCCGACGGAGAAGACATGAGGCCGGACTTCCTTCTGCTGCCCGTCGAAGCGTTCTCAGACAACTTTAAGACGGTCGATCCGAAATATGTCAACTTCACAGCTTCACGTCTGGTCGGGGAGTC
>JBBPLP010000637.1:0-15444 GCA_038089875.1 Fistulinella prunicolor
CACGATCCCTTGGCCCTTTGTGCCTTGCTTCGTTTAATAAACAGACTTTGGGGAGCATCTGGATTGAGGGATGTTGCTGAATGGTAATTTCGAGACGATCGAACTTCCATCCAGATATCTATCAAAGACGGTTTCAACACGTTGGGGGATAGCCGTCAACATACTTACCAGCGAAATCACCAGTGGGTGTCTACCCCTATAATGCTGCGCTCTGCTTCCTGCGTGTTCAAAGGATTTGATTGCACCATCGTAGTCGCTGTTCTCCATTTGGGAGCGTCCGTGAAGAAGGTACATATATGCCTATTGGAAACGTGAGTGTTGGTATTCGCCGTGTGGTGGTGCGTGTATACATGCCTGAACTGCGTGGCAGACTGAGTTAAGCGGGGCCATACCAATGAGGTCGTCCATGCGCGATATCGCATTAATGTGCTCTCCGGCAATGAAGATGATGACAGCCTAGCATATATGAGCATTTACGGGGACGCCTTCTCGAGCTTATACAATACACACCTTGATGAGGAGGAAGCTAAAGTGAGTCGAATGGAAGTGCGCAAACGCGATGTCGCACATCCGATATCCCTTTTCCTTTTCACCCTTTCCAACCATCGCCAAACTAATTGCGAGATAACCGATGAGAGATGGCTGAATATTTATGGACTTGTAAACTGGCATGAGCACAAGCGTGTGTGAGAGCAAAGAAGACGAAACCTGTTCAGCGTCGACGATGGCAGCGTCCCACTGTCGCAAGCGTGTTCGGATGAGGGCACGACTAGCGAGTATATGATGGCTTGGTTTCTGAAATGTGGGGGTTGTCTCAATGGTGGGTAGTCGAGGCAAAGGGGCGGGATCCTATGCGTAAAAGGAGTCGGAGCAAGAAAGTTGGTCACATACACCATAATTCAATGAGACACGGTGCTTACAGTGACGTGAGATAGACTGTGAATGCTAATTCTCCTGCCTTCCCCGATCGCGAAAAAGCGGCCGCACGATGAGAATGCGATTTCACTTATTCTATCAGTACGTTCGATGAGGCCAAGCTGGGCGTGCGTCGACGTGTCCCAGAACATGACAGTACGCTCCGTACAGTATGCGATAAACTTTTCACTTTGCGGTAGGGCAATGGACGAGAGATTTTTGGTATTACCAGGGACTGGCCATTCTGCGACCACTGACCCGGTGGATGTGTCAACTCGCCTGATTGCGTTGTTACATAGCGTAAAGAGCTTGTCATGCGACCAAAGGAGACCAGAGTTGTACCATGGATAAACCCCTCCTGGGATTTCCACGAGCAACCGACCATCGTTGCTGTCGTAGACTCGAATGGAATCCTCCGTGGCTATTGCGATCCGATCACCTTGGGGCGAATACTTTGGCGTTATCATGTAATGCTCATGGCGGAGTGGTCCGAGTACTCGCTCGCCAGTGGCGATGTCCCAAACAGAGGCAGTGAAATCGTCCGATGCAGTGACGAGTCGAGTCGAGTCCGGCGAGAAGTCCAATCCATTGATGAATTTGCTTTGCCTGCGCGAGAAAACTTTCTGGTATGTCTTTGCGTCCCAGACAAGCACAACACCCGAGAAGGTCCCAGCTGCGATCCATCTGCCGTCCTTCGAGACTGCGAGACGCATCGCGTCAGGCTCTCCTTTCAATCTTATCATTCGTCTTCCATTTTTCACTTGCCACAATTGAACCCCCTCTGTATCACCACTCACGAGATACTCGCCATTCTCTGCAAATGTCACAGCGTATGTCGTGAAATTGGGCTCAATTTCAACGAATGGGGAAGATGCTTGCACAACGATCAGCATCAACACAATTCCATCTTACCAGTACGCACCCAACATTATCGAGGACGTAATACTCCACACAAAGTTGCAGAGCGATTGTGAATGTTAACAAATAAGCTGGGGTACGTATGTACGTTGTGTACTCGTTGCCTGCTTGATATCCATCACCTTGTGTTGTCGGCTGCGCTTCGACCGTGTGTGCATACCACATTTGGCAATTAGCCGAGTGTGACTCCGAAATCCGACAACTGGGAAACATTATGTCTAGTTTCCGGAGCCTTTTTCATACTCGGGGAATTGCCGACCAGTGTCGGCGCAAACCTTGGGGGAGCTGAACAAGTTGCAAGAGAAACGACGGTCTATTGTATTCAACAGGTCTGAAAACGAGGGAAGGGTAACATGTCATAGGATTAATTAGAGAGTTGTGATTTAAATCAATTTTCGAGGGCTCGATAAAGGGATCGAAGAACAAACAGAAATAACGAACGGAAGCAACCCCTTTCAAGCAGGAAATAACACCCTGGATGCTGTCGGGGGCTGAGGACACGAACTTGTGAGCTGGAGCCAAGGAGGCTGCTGGCGCGTGCCAGACTGACACGGACAGCAAGAGTGGCGACGCTGTGGTCAGCCACACCTGTGTGACGTCTAAGAAATCTTGCACAGACGAGGAGGAAGACGCAATCGACTGCGGGTCAGCACGCTCGCTATATAAGTGAAGATGCACCATAGCTGGTGAGCGCATCGCTCGAGGGGGAGAGAGATAATCAGTTGACAATTGACGACGCTGACAACGGAGGGATGCACAAGGTCAGCAACGACCCGAGCGACACGGTCCACGATCCAGGCGAATGCTCAGAACAATGGGCACAGAGGATGCAGTGACGGAGACCAGCGAGGCAACTGGTCGAGTTGCCGATAACGGGAATCCGACGATACTGTCGAGAGACCCTGTGGATTCGACGACAGATACGCATCATCCAGCCGAGCCCGGAGCCCGACCACGCATTGTACACGGAGGAAGGCGAAGGTGATGTAACGAGTGATGCGGAGCTGCCAGACGAGCTGAGGGTCAGTCCAGACGTGTACCTGATAGGCGGAACAGCCATGATGGGTTCGCATGGGTATACTCCGGGGTGTTGGAGGTGGGCCCACACCCGTGCCTAGCGAAAACCTGCATCCTCACACTGAACTGAGCAATGGTCTGTCCTGCACGGCAGTGCAGAAGAGCAAGCACGCGCGTGCAAACACTGGAATGTAAACTCACCAGTTAGGCTAAAGACGGGTTTGTTGGATTGTAAACGAGTCGGAAGGACGGCAAACTCACCAGTTGCCAAGGCTGCAGACGTGCGCGAAGCTCCTCGTAGCAGCCAGCCCCTCCCTCCCAGCTTCGCTTACGGAAGGCATGGCCAGGAGCGGGACAAAAAACACTGGTAAAAGTCTGAGTTGCGCATGCCAACTCCATTCATGAGCTAGCTTGTTGCAGTGCCCATACCCAAGCCTATCTTAGCATGGACAAGAAGGGCAATGAGAAAGCGCAATCGTTTTGACGCGTTTTTCTTGTCCCCGCCTTGATGCCAGCAATAGTAAATGCGTCCCGTCTAAAGGCCTGGTTAGACCCTCCAACGCTCGGCTAATTACTAAGGCGTGAAAAATGACAGTGCATCGTAGACGGAGGAAGGCGTCGAAGGCGTTGTAACAGGCGAAGTATTCAAGGAGGTGCTCTGGCTTCTGGGTTGTCGAGAGGATGTCATGGCTTGAAAGACGCGTAGTGCCGGCGTGTACTAAGTCGTGGGAAACCTCCTGGTCTCAACCTTGCCTGGCTTGCTTAGAAGTTAGCGATGGTACCAGATCGACCAACCCATCGCTCCACCTCGGAGTCCGTCATGCATTGTCGCCCTATACCAGAGGGCCTTTTCTCATTCACGATACATACACCATCGCTCGCTGATCGGGGACATGCATTGAAGGTTCGTTCAACACGGGCCAGGCCACCAAAAGACTCCATCGACATCCAAGTGAGATGACTGCGCAGACGACCCCATGGGAGCATCAAAGTGAACCAGCGAGGCGTATTTCCGGGCTACCCAAAATCGGTGGACGTCCTCTCACGGCTGCATGCGACATCCCCTTTCGTCGGCCTCGGAGCCCATGATACGTCATACCTGGTTCGCAAAATAGCCACTGATTTGTGAGTACCATTCTTAGATCGATTCAGTCTGTCACAATT
This sequence comes from Fistulinella prunicolor, assembly GCA_038089875.1. NCBI lineage: Eukaryota > Fungi > Basidiomycota > Agaricomycetes > Boletales > Boletaceae > Fistulinella > Fistulinella prunicolor. The sequence continues at coordinate 4,015 of JBBPLP010000637.1, forward strand.
CAGACTGACATCGGCGGGCATAGTATAGTTCACCGACATTCATTTGATTGGCACAAGTGCATACACCTCCTCGATGGCGGAACAACGTCATCGCTTTTCACCCACGGGACATATAGAGCTTGCAAAATCCAGTCTCCTTTTCCCTCTTTCCCCCACCACAGTACATGATGGCGCTATTCTACGTGTAAGTACATTTGGCGTGCAGTGCTCCCCCCTTGTTCAAGCACCCAACAGCGAAGGTCTGCCCATAGGATGGGTTTCTATTATGTTGGCTCTATTGGCCTCCATGGGGGGTTTTATCTTCGGGGTAGGCCAGAGAGATAACGATACGTCCACATACAATCTGACACCCACTCTAGTACGATACCGGTCAAATTTCCGACATTCTCCTCATGGATGACTTTCTGCTGCGTTTCGCCATATGCTCTACTCCAGGCGTCGTTTCTACCTGTGCATTTTCAACGGTACGCGAAGGCTTGATCGTGTCCCTCCTTTCAATCGGAACGCTCGCTGGGGCACTCATTGGTGCGCCGTGAGTGGAACACTACTTCGTCCATTCCAGCCTTCACACGTGATACCAGGACGGCCGACTTCCTTGGCCGGCGCTATGCCATGACTGCAGAATGCATCGTGTTTGTCATAGGGGTCATTATTCAGGTTGCCTCGACCAACGTATGGCAGCAGTATGCTGTCGGCCGACTCGTTAGTGGTTTGGGTGTCGGTGCACTCAGCGCGGCTGTGCCTATGGTACTCCTTTTTTCCTAATTTTTTTGTCTGTATATTGATCTTCACGCGTCTTTAGTACCAGGCGGAAACTGCACCCCCCCAAATTCGTGGCACTTTGACGTAGGTTGTTCATGATTTGTGCGGGCACCATGGGTTAATGAGACATGACGATAGCGCAACATACCAGCTCTTCATCACATTCGGTATCCTAGTCGCCTGTGAGTCCCCTGGCTCCTATATCAAACCCTTGCGTCGATACTCAATAGGGGCCTGTAGATTGCATCTCAATCGGAACCAGAGACATCGCTAGTTCTGCGTCTTGGCGTATCCCAGTCGGAATCGGCATTCTGTGGGCATTAATCCTTGGTATCGGCATCTTATTTATGCCCGAAAGTCCGAGGAATGCTTCCAACATTTTGTTCATCATCCATTGTCTGATTATGTATGCGTTCACAGATGGCTTGCTGCCCATGACCGTCTGGACAAGGCACAAATATCCCTCGCGCGCACCCGCGGCCTCTCCCCTGCTGAAGCGAAAGACCACTATATCATCCAGCGTGAAGTTGAGGAAATCCGATCGAGCGTGGAGCACGAGAAAGCAATCAAGGGCGGCTGGATCGACTGCTTTCGACCTCACAACAAGACGCTCTACCGCACACTCCTCGGTATGAGCCTGCAAAGCCTTCAACAACTTACGGGGGCGAACTACTTTTTCTACTATGGCGCTACAGTCTTCCAAGCTGTTGGCTTGTCGGACTCGTTTGTCACACAAATCATTCTGGGCGCCGTCAACTTTGTGTGTACATTTGGCGGCATGTACATCATGGAGCATGTACGTTCCTGAGCCTGGTTTGCGCTGCGCTTCGTTCTCATAGTCGTTAATTTTAGTTTGGGCGACGGCGGCCACTGATTTGCGGCGGTATATGGCAATCTGCCTGGCTGTTCGTGTTTGCATCGGCGGGGACTGCTGTTGATCCAGTCGCACATCCCGCAATCGGAAACCGTGCGTTTTCTTTTGATAGCATTTATACTCCACATCGACGGCTTTAAACCTAGTTATGATCGTCTCCGCGTGCATGTTTATCTGGGGCTACGCCATGACCTGGGCTCCGTGAGTACACAGTAGAATCAACAGTACGTTTCACCTAATGGCCGCCGTGTCTAGGGGCGTCTGGATCTTGATTGGTGAAACCTTCCCGACGCGCACGCGTGCCAAACAAGGCAGTCTCTCGACGGCAGCCAACTGGACGTGGAACTTTTTGCTCGCGTTCTTCACACCGTTTATTAGCAGCGCTATTGATTACCGATATGGATACATATTTGCAGGTGCGTTGCATTCCATTCTCCTCGTTCTTTTCGTAGTGTTTATATGCATAACGATCGAATAGCATGCAATTTATTGGGCGCAATCGTGGTATACTTGTTTCTGTACGAGTCGTCGGATATTTCGTTGGAGAACGTGGACAAGGTGCGTGCTTCCATGTGGGTTTATCAGCCGTATGGTCACTCAGCCCTTGTGTGCGTTGCACGACAGATGTACACGGATCCCAAGTGCAGACCTTGGACGTCCCGTCAGTGGGCGCCGCCTGGGTACCTCTCTCGGAAAGATTTAATCGAAAAGACGAGGGCGGAGGAGGAACATGGACAGGGTAGGACGCCAAAGGAAAGTGATACTGAAAGACGGCCAACGACGATGCCCGAGGATGTCTAGAGGTAGCCTGTGTACGCGTTGTATGTTAGATGCTTGGGGTTCTTGCGACGTTCGAGCTGGGGCCTGAAATGTATAGTGAAGGTGACTACATACGTCCGTCGTTCTAGACGGATCGTGACGGGTGCGTTGGGAATGCGTTCGCGTCTCTTCCCTGGGACCAAATGCTGTCATGAGCGGGCATAACATAAATCAAGTCGACGGACAGCAGAACGTGAGGCTATGTTGTTACTCGTAGTACAAGATTAGATGACAAGTTTTGGGTGTCCAACCGGAAAGTGTCGATAGGGCGAGGAGGTAACGCGTTCTTCTATGATACCGTGCTAGTAGATGTCGTTGCATTTTGTGGCCCCTTCAGACCGCCTCTCGTTCAATTCCTGGAATTGGTCTACAGTGTGGTGATTGCGTTAGATCGACTGTAATGCCGACAAGACTTGGTTATTTGTCACGTGACATCACCATCGTTTGCACCACGACCATGAATTCTTACTGGCATCTTACGTCTCAGAAGTTATGGCTTCGGATCGGATGGAAAACGTTTCCAGGGCCTTGCGCGCTCAGGACATATCCTATTCTGTTATCCAGTATCCTCGTACGTTGTGAGTCGTTCTCATCCGTTCGCCTATGCTGGGGTGACACTACTACCCAAGATCGTATCGTGTGCTTATCCTTAACATTTTATCTCACTTGGCTTGGGTAGAGACCTCGATCCTTTGCGCGCGTCCTCCCCAGCATATCAGAGGGCCCAGCACGTCACGATACTCAACATGGCGGATGAACAGCGGAGGTATCAACGTCATAAATCTGGTCATGGTGTGTCTACTAGGTTTGACAGCCTGAGACGCAGCACCGCCCCTGCATCAGTGGCCCGCCTACCAGGCTGCGGATGACCCATCGCTCCATCGCACGTCAGTCCGGTCATGCGTCGCCGTCCTGCTACAGTGCCTCTTTTTCAAATGCGATGATGCGTCGGTCACGTTTTGGACGCCGGCGGGGACCTACGAGCAGCGTCGTCGTTATTCCCGGACACGGCGACTGCGCACCTCGGGTCTCGTTGCAAGTCACGTTCACCGTTCCCATCCGGGCCCGGTCTGCCCGTGATCGCAAGGTCAGGTCGACGCGTGTCCCCTTTTCTCGTACACTCGCATGCCCATTGACGAGATCATGAACGGCTGTTGGGCTGGCAGTCGTCGGGTTGCACAACGCGTCGATTTTGCGCGTCCTCTGGGCGAGAACGGGTGATAGAGGTTCGTACCTCGATCTGTGACTAACCTAGCTTTATTCCCACAGCCCCTCGGAACACGATTTTATGCATGTCGGCACTCAGTGCTCCACGGCGTGGTGTCCCCGGTAGATGTCACGGTGCACAGACACTTCCGTCGGCAGATTGGATGGATGAGCGCGCCATGAACTCGTGAACGGTTATTACTATCCTCAAATTTGAGTTCCGGTTTGATGGGATAGAACTTGATCGGAATGTTCAGGGGGATATAAAGCGGGTGAGCATTGGCATCATTGACTACCCAAAAACCACCTTCTCCTTTTCTCAACTCATTTCCTTGGGACGATCATGCATTTATTCAAGGCTGCACTTTCGATTACGCTTTTGGCTGGCTCTGCTCTGGCTCAGTTTACGGGGATCGTATTACCTACCCCTGGAAGTACGCTGACCGCTGGTAGCCAAGTCGTCGTGCAAGTGAGCATGGAGGTATGTACGCACCACCATCGCGATACGTCACTTGTTCATCCGCGCCCAGGACACCCTAGAAAACCTTAACGAGGTTGCCCTCGTCATCGGTCTCACGCCATACGGCACCGTACAGTGCGCGGACCCGAGCACGGACATAGGAGACATCCTCTACATGGGACCCTTTAGCCCTCAACCTGGACCAGGCTACTTTTCTGAAAACTTCACCGTGACGATTCCGACCAGCGTGCCTGCTGGGCAAGCGTGGTTGAACGTGCTCAACTTGTATCAGGTTGGGGTACGTGTCTTGCATATATGCGTTGGTGGTTGTGAACGTGCATTGACATGTTGTTGGTTTAGCTTGGGCTTGATCCCGCTATAGAATATTTGAACGAGACCGTGACTATCGTTGCTTGAGGGTATCGCTGGTTGATCGCATCCTGGACCATCAGAACGGTTTGAGTCGGACTTTGTACTGAAATGACATTTGTTCATGGCATAACTATCTAATGTAATCGTGTAACCCCCACTTGGCATTGGGTATTTCATGCGTCCCCCCTCGAGGACGTTCAAGTCAGATGTATATTGACGCCTGTTGTTACCGGATCCACTCTGAAGCCAAAACAGAAATATTACTTTTCGTACTGGATGCTGTGCGTCGCCTCGGACTCGGACTACTCGGGCATGTCTACAGTCACTTCCGTCCCACTTTCCATCCGTCGTCGAGATGCACGTGGCGGTATTTCCATCGACGTACCGACATGCTCGGTAGTGGGCGTCCATCAGAGTACTCGCGCTGCCGAAGTCCTGTCCGCGGACGTATAGATGCAAAATCAAGCGATGCAAAGGTCGGGATGCAAACAACTAGAGTAGGAAACAACTTGACGAGAAGCGAAAGGAAATCTGGTTGAGACGGCGTCGCACATGCCAGATGGGCGCGGGGAGCAAGGCAGGATGGGGCAACCGTGTTCACAACCAGCCCGGGTTCGTGGATGGGAGTTCAAGGGGGTGGCGAGGGTGCTTCTCGAAATGCGATGTGCACGACGCCACCATGGACTGTGGACCTTCGTACGTGATGCATTCCCGAACAAAGAAGTTGATCCCCATCAAGCCGGATATGAATATGAACGCGATAGTCGTCATCGTCATGAGTCATGTGACCAGTCATGTGACTCGACAATTCCGGTCATTTCCAGTCAAAGGGCAGGGAAGGGGAACGAAGTAGCAAATACGATGTCCGAGTACGCCGAGAAGCATCCGACCAGGCACCAATGGATATTCCGTGAAGGAACCGTTGCATGCTCCTTCTGCCCGAAATCCCGATATAGTCCTTGCGAACTTAATCGGATGCTCGGTCGTGCATGTGCCCTCTCGCATGCGCTCGCTGGATTATTGGTGTATAGTCACGGAAGATCGAAGACGCTCCAGATGGTGACCACTTGGTGCAAATGGAGAGCGTGACTTTCTATATTTATCGTTGCACTTGACCACTCCCGGAGTGGGTACACACTTTCTATGTTCCTTCGATCATAATTGGATGAATGTCCTGCCCAGATCCAGGTGTCAATCAGCGACGAGTGATCTCATTCCGTTTCCAGAGGCACAAGACAATATTTCCGTGCGCTGCTTTGGCGAGATCAGGCATTCTGAAGCGAGCACATTGTTCGTATATGCGGAAACGATCCAATAAATCATCTCGTTTCCAAGATCCCGGTCTGAACAAGCGCGTACTTGTACCATTCGTAAGCGTTGGTTCAACGGGAGCAATTTCTTATTCTTGTAACAAGTAGACAAAGGGGGAAGAATCGTGCTCTCTTGGGAGCCTCCTCTCTCCCGTTTCCTGTCTCTGGTTCCCAATACTGATTTTTCTGAGTGGTGCCTGACGGTGGAGATACAGGAGATGGCGTGCAAGGTTTTTCTGGAAGGCAATCGTAACCGTCCAGAACTCGACGCTCGGCGCAAGTAGAGTTGCCCTTGTTGGAGTCGCTGACGAAACTGCACAACACATTTCCCCTTGAACGATACGTCGTTTTAGGGACATCCTTGAGCACCAATGGATGGTCGAAGCCGATCGTGGACATGATGCCGCCTATGCAGGCCACGAGGCTCTACGTTCAGCGGGACTTGTCTCGTGCAACCGTTCGGGCTTGGCGGAGAGCACGTCTCGTTCGTCCGGGAGCGCCGCGGTGCCGTTCGTCGACAAGTCCCGGACTCCGGGAGGAACAGCACATACTAGCTCGGGTATTTCCTCGATAAACCTCGAGCCCTTGTGTCCACCCGTGCGTTCTTGGCCGACGCGCCACGATTAGAACGACTTGATGGTGGAAGGAGGGACACCGCAACCGGAATATGTCCCACTCAGGAGTCGAAGGGGCCCACTTTTCGCTATGGTAAGGGGCCGTCCCGGACGCGCTTGCATTCTGGTGCATCATTACATTGTTTAGGAAGGAGGAAAACAGCGCACTGACCGTGTCTGCGAGGTTATAAAATCTGGCCTGCCCCCCTACATCGTTCTCCAGGGTCGTTCGCTTCGTCATTCCTCTTCGTGCGCTTCTAGTGTAAAGAAAGAATCATGTTCACTGGTGTTTTCAAATCCGCCGTCGTCTTGTCCGTCATCGCGTTCTTCGCCAGCGCAGAGGGTGCCGCCACCCCGGCTGGTACCAGCCAATGCGACACCGGCAGCCTGCAATGCTGCAAGAGTGTCTACTCTGTACGTCTGGATGCTTATATCAACATGAGCCACGTCTGACGCTCAGGCTTCTTTTGTAGGCCTCTGGGCTCCAGGAGGCCGGCCTTGGTTCACTGCTCGATATCGTGGGCAGCGTCGTGGGGAGTATTGGGCTTGAATGCGATCCGATTAATGCGATTGGTATCGGGAGTGGAGCTGATTGTATACAGGAACCAGTTTGTTGTACCGACGTCTATGAGGCGAGTTCCCTGGACCCGATGCGCCTATATGATGCGCCAGCTGACACAAACGCCATGACTACCAGAGCGGCCTCATCAATTTCGGGTGCAGCCCCTTAAATTTGGACTTGTGAGGACATTGGACCTGTGGTGGTGATAGTGAGGAAGAGAGAATGACGGATAGGTACTGGTGTCGTCTGGTGACAGTTGCGGAGTGTCATGTAGAGTCGATCTCTGTGGCTGCAACCGAGTTAGCGTCGTTTTTTAACTAGCATCAGCGTCCACTTCACTCGCGGGTCACAGTCGTGCTCATCGCAACGACGACGGCCTACAGCGCCCAGTCATCATGGCAGCGCTGTCCAACCTTCTTCATTTCATCGCGCCTTCCAACATCGCTGCCTCGTTTCACCTGCGACAGCGCCGGCTCACACTCCGCCACGTCCTCCTCACCCTCGCCCTCTCCGCCGTCCTCTCGACTCTCTATTACGTCTATCTAGTACGAGACGAGTCGCTGTTCCCCATCCAAGACGTCCTCTTCTGGCCCTCGGAGACGCAGAAAGTATGGACCGAACGGGCAGCTGAGGTCAAGGAGGCTTTTCGTCATGCATACCGTGGCTACGAACAGCATGCGTTCCCGCACGACGAACTGCTACCCGTGACCAACAAGAGCATCGACAAGTGAGTCGTCTTCCTCTCGAGGCTGTGTCGATCCGTCGTTGATGTCCTGTGCGCCTACAGCTTCAACGGGTGGGGCGTCACCACCGTGGATTCCCTCGATACGATGCTGCTCATGGGGCTCGAAGACGAGTATAGACGTGCGTTGCCGATGATCCAGCAGTCCAACTTTTCGTTGCCCTCCGTAAGTCCTCTCTTTCTCCGCTCTCCCCTATCGCTCTTGCCCTGTCCCGTGCAGTCCTATTCAACATGAGTCCCCCCATAGAACCACCACGTCCCCTTCTTCGAGACCGTCATTCGCTACCTCGGTGGTTTGTTGGCCGCGTACGCACTCTCCGGCGACGACGTCTTGCGCGACAAGGCAGACGAACTTGGACAACTATTGGCGCCCGCCTTCAACACGACGAGCGGATTCCCTGGGTTCTCTGTGGATACCTACGGGCTAGTTCTCTTGTTCATTTCATGTGGAGATCAATCCTGATTCTCCTTGCTTGCAGCGGAAAGAGGCGCACATTTTCATCCGGAATACTGGCGGAAATAGCGTCCTGTCAGATGGAATACGCATACCTCGGCAAGATTACAGGAAAAAAGGAGCACGTTCAGCACGTCCGTGTTCCGTTGTCGTTGCTATTGAGAGTTGGAGGCTGACGCTGCGCTGACAGGCGACCTTGATTACAGATCTATTCTATGCTGCGAACCTCAATTTAACAGGTGGAATGTACCCCACACATTGGAACCTCGCTACTGGTTCTCCTTCGGGCCGTGAGTGCGCTCTTCACTCACGCAAGTCAGCGACGTTGACATGACTATCTGTGTGGCAGACAAACTTTCTGTTGGTGCTGCCGCAGATAGTGGACACGAATATACCCTCAAACAGTTTCTCATGACTGCACGCACAGACAAGCGCAATCTCGAAATGTGTTCGTCCTTCCCCCCGCACTACGCGTATCTATCACCGTCTGATACTAACGCTGGGACGCCTAAACGTATGCACGCACAGATCTTCGACTTACATCGTACGTCATCAACAACCTCCTCTTTCTTTCCCCAAGCCGCCGCCTCCTCTACGTGACCGACGGCACCAAGCTCAAGCGCTACCTCTCGGTCACTCACATGTTTGAGCACCTCGAATGTTTCTTTCCGGGGCTCCTAGCGCTCGGAGCGCACCTCCTTCCGCTCCACGACCACAATCGCCTCAATGATCTCCTCCCGCCGGGCGTCGATGTGCGTGAGCTCGGCAAGGATCTACTTCGCGGAGACCGCGCCGCATACGAAGACCTCTTGGCCGAGTTTAGTCTGGCAGACGTCCACATGTGGGCCGCGCAAGGGCTTGCGCAGACGTGTTATCTAATGTATGCCGACCAGCCGTCGGGGCTTGGACCAGAGGTCGTGCGGATGGACAACGATGGCGGGGTAAAGTGGGTGGATGCGCTGCGGGCGTGGAAGGCAGGCGAGGAATGGTGGGAGGTGGAGGACGAGGAACTGAGGGTCGACATGGATCATGGACATGGGGTCGGGAGGGGGAAAAATCGGGGATCAAGACAGAAACGAGGATGGGATTGGGGATGGGGACAGAGTCAGGCACGGGGCGTACCTCCGGGCGTCGGTGACATAAAACCGTGGACAAGTCCGTTTTCGGAGAATTCGACGTTCGAGGGGCCCATATTACCCTCACGGGTTAAGGGCAAGGGTCCGGACACGTACGGGAGGGACTATTTGATCAAGAACGCGGCGTATTATTTGAGGCCCGAGGTGCGTGTGATGTCGACGTGTCATCGGGGTCGTTGTGTGCTCATGATGGTATGTTTGTGATCCCGCGCAGACGGTCGAATCGCTCTATATCCTCTGGCGCACTACGGGCGACGTCAAGTGGCGCCATCGCGGCTGGGACATCTTTCAGGCCATTCAACGGCACACCAAGACTGATTCGGGCTATGCCGTCGTCGACGCCGTACACACCGCCCGTCCGAAGCAGAGGGATTCGATGCCGAGGTGAGTGTTCCGTGTAACATGGCCGTGCACGTTTCTCAATACAACCCCCACTTTCTCAACCCACGAACACACGGCGCCACAGCTTCTTTTTAGCCGAAACGCTCAAATACCTCTATCTCTTGTTCTCGGAGAAGGACCCGCTCCCGCTCGAAAACTGGGTGTTCAACACCGAGGCACATGCGTTGCCCGTGTTCGAGTGGACCAAGGAGGAACGGGAGGCATATGGGATTGTTGCGTGAGGTCGCCATGCTTGGCCTTTCCTCTTTCCAAGATCTTTGTTTTGCACGCACACGTCATCCACGCTCGTTGCTCTCCTCCATCCATCCATGTCACGTATGTCCTGCCTGATCACAGTGGCACCGGGCAGACGTTGATCGTCGGGACCGGGACCATCATTCAACTATGTATGGATTGTCGAGCCGATAAATAGGACTTGGATCACGTCGAACATGGAGGATGTTGTACTGTCTCAGACATTCGTTTTATATTTTACATAGTAATCTTTTTTTTTTTGGTCTTGATCTCTTTGATGCTCTCTCCTTTTGTGGTTCTGGATCAGAAAGGTTCCGTGTGGTTTGTTCTTGGTCTGATGGAAATGGAATCGGGTGGTCAACGGTAAAAAGCAAAACGAGATGGATCACTTTTTGAAGATGTGTACATGCGGTTTCATCAGACAGGAAATTTGAACAAGAAAATGTAAGATCGCGGAAGCCGAGCCAGTCACCTTGATGAGGATGACCATCGTAGGCACGGAAGCTGTGGGAACTCAAGCGCTCAACATTCAACCTTCAAGTTACGTGTTGAACCGAGTTTCCTCCGATTCCCTTGCACCACCGACAAGTCAGGCAGTGGCCCATGACGGGCTCAACATCAATCCCCTCAGACCACCGGGTCTCATGGGACAAATGGCGCTCGACACGTCAATGTAATCTACAACACATTCAGTACATGTACGCTCTCGAGAACCTCATCCAGGGATGCATTCTCCTGTATCTGCACCGTGATTAAACTGTCGGATGCCACTCGCTTGTATACCTCCCGTCCGCCCATCGATGCCAGCATGAATAGGAGTGGTCCAAAGGGCTGTCGAAGACGCGCGATCAACTGTAACCCGCGCGTCTCTCTGTCCAGCGGAACCGTGTCGAGTATAGGTGGTAATTCGGTTTCGGCAGTTGGTGAGGAATCATATTCCATGTCTTCGTCATCAGTGTCTTCGTCATCTGCACCCGGCGAGGATTGCTCCACAACGCCATCCTCTATAAATGCCCCAATATGCGTGTCTTCACGACCAAGCAGAGCGTCCACCCAGGGGTGAATGAGATACAGACCGTTCAGACGAGGGAGACCGCGTCTGGTTTTAATCTCCACCGCGCCAAAGATGGAAGTTTCCGCGCGACAGATACGACCAGAACTGGTTTGCTGGACAGCCACAGATGGAAGTTTGAAAGCAATGCCTGGGAGCTTCAGCCGATTTCCTGTGAACCAAGGCATAGAAAGCTCGCTGAGTCGGTCATGCAATCGCATGGTCAGATCGAGATCGAGCGTGGAATCGCGCAATTGACACTGCTCGACTGTCCAATTCATGCAAGGATAGTCGCATCTCCAGAGCTCGATAGGATGTGCGCCAATAGACGTCCTACTGCACTCTCCCCTTCCCCATAATTTGGCAGTATCCCAGTCACCGAAAAAATGCCAAGTAAGGAGTACGCCGCGTCTTCGACCAGTCGTTTCCCGG
>JBBPLP010000638.1:0-15431 GCA_038089875.1 Fistulinella prunicolor
CTGTTGTACACACCGCAGCGGCGATGGCGATCGGAGCAGCTGCGACGTGGTCCGCGTTGGCGTTTTCCTAAAGATGAACGATGAAATGAAAGACCGTGCGGTCGTCTTTTTTTGTTTGAAAAAAAGAGGGACGATGTCAGAGATTCATTCTTTTCTTCTTCTTTTCGCGCCAGTTGTGTTTTTACTCTTTTCTTTACCTTTTTACCTTTCCTTTCTCGTCGTTGGAGATGTGAACGTGTACATTGTACGTTGGCCGAGTGTAGGAGGTGTAATTGTTCGATGGTGTGGATGAGCAATGTATGCGATATGTATTATTTTTCGTTGAAAGGTGTGACATGAGCTGAGGACGTGTGTTTTGTGATGACGGCACCGTGCCGACTCCGGGAAAAAAATCGTATCATAGCAAGCATTTTCACGACACATTCAACAGACAATGCACTAATTACAAGTCGGATATGGTGTAACGGCTAACATGGCTGTCTTTCAGGATCGGGCAATTCCAAAAGCCCCTGATCACAGCAGCCCCGGGTTCGACTCCCGGTATCCGAACATCTTTTTCGTTTTCTTTTTCTTGGTGGTAGTTCTTTTTTGAAGCCGTCTACCGCTACGCATCCTGACGGGCTCGATGTCTCCCCGCTCCTTGCGTCGGTGCATCGTTACTGCAGGTAGGAGCCACGGGCCAAAGGTTTATGGGATGATGCATTAAGCGATGTAAAGAGGTGTGTCCCGCTATCTCCCGCAAGTACTATCATGCCGACATGGAATCATCAGGTAATTTGCACGAAGCCCATCATCACCATGGAGCTACAAGACAAAGCATGTCATTTTACGTGGCTCAAATCGCTCGTCGATGTTGTTGACGCATTCGAGATCATGCTTTCGAAGATGGCACAGTCCCCCCAAAGATTCGTGGTGAGTTGTATACTAGATATCAAGTCTGTGCCGGTCATCGGATCCCTGAGGATGGTGGAGAGCGGAACCCATGGTGGCAAGATTCCCACCACGGGACCGCATGGCAGCACAAAAGTAGGCTCGGGATTCCGAAAGGAACTCGGGTTACCAGTGGGAGTATTCCTGGCGTCCCCAGGTATATCTGGCACACCCACCTCGGAGCAGGAAGCCCCCCTCCCTCCCCACTCGTATTTAACCCACATCGCAATCAATCCAGTCGGGGGTCGCGCCCTCCTCATGCCCCTGCCGCCTCTGTGGACTGGCCAAATCCCCTGATAGGGCGTTAGATTGGTAGCTGGCACCCTAAACGGACCTGGAAGGGCGACGGTCGGGGTAGCGGTAACCCCCTGACGAGAGCTTTCGCAGGCTCGAAACCGTTGCCTATCCCGTTCCCCTCGCCCGTCCCTACTCGTACTGTACACGGCGTCCCCGTGGTCCGACCCCAATCCTCGGAGAGGGGTGTCAGACGGACGAGCACACGGGCTCGGCAGCCCAGGCGCCCCTCTTCACACGCAGACATAGGACTATGGCCTTCGGCCATAGTCCCCCACTTTAACCTCGTTTGTTGACATCATCCAATAGAGCGTCGTGGCCAGTATATTAGCCCATCGAACGCACGAGCGAAAATTCACAAGATCGTTCAAGAGGCTATTCGCCGCTCACCTCGAGTATTGATCAACATTTTTTTTGGCAACCTCGTTTATTGTCCTTTGGGGCGTTGCCCCTGTCAATCAACATATGTATCCATCGGCCGCCTTTCTAACAGGCATCCACAATCAAGTCCTCGCCGGTCTTCAACGAGCTTTTGTCATCGATAACGACACATATCGACCCATGTGATGCCATCACACAAGTGGGAAGAGAACGAATCATTGTTACAGCAGGTCGTACACTTAGCAGTGTATGACCTGGATAAATCCCCGACGCATGACGAGTTGCAAATGTTGTGCAAGATCGTTTGAGAAGCTGGATTCAATTGAGCCTGGAGTGATACCTGCTGCATTTATAAGCAGGATCATTTTATACTCCAGGAGGCGTTGGTGGCGATGTTTAAATGGTATCATAACTCAGCCATGGTGATCATATTCCTCCGAGGTATTCGCTCTCCAGCAAAGCTTGGTGATCTCTACTGAGCATATGGAATGCTCGGGCGTGGACATCCCAGGAATATGTTGCCGGCAAAGTGGTTCACTTCTACACGGAGGACTGGAATTTGTATCTGGACTTGGAGATGTACCCTCAGTCAGCTGATCGTTCTTCGTCCAGGACTCAGCAATATCCGGGAGAAGCTATGTCTAGCTTCCACTCGGGAAACATCCCTCGTAGAAGATTCGGCGTATTCGTTTCTTGGAGTTTTCTCGGCCACTGGTATCCCAGCGATTTATGTATGGCGAGGGAGACAGTTCACTTGGATGCCTTCTGGCGCACATCCTCTCCGCGCCTGGAGATGTCAGTATCCTTGCATGGGCTGTGTAGTCGACTATTGTCAACAGCTATTTGCCCGCTCTCGTCGCCGTGTACGGCCGAGCGCCCACGTCGCACTTTACGCCTCGTATGGAGACCGCTCAGATGGAAGATACTCTTTCCACGTTGCGCGGTCCTACGCTTGACCTTGACCTGGCGGTGCAATGATATGATCGCTTAAATGAACTCCCCGCCCCTTGGTTCGCAGCTAGTCGAATGAAACTTCCATGGTTTGCATTCAAACTTTCGTCGTTTTCGCCCCACAAAACGAGTTCGGGCCGTGTTTACAACGCGCAAACTACCGCCTTTGATGTGGTAGAGATCAAGACCAGACGAAATCTCTCGCGTTTGAATGGCCTGTATCTCATCACCACTGGCTGGATTCTCTTCTTGGTCGTGAGCACACGCATGGGACATTCGTAGAGGGCGTCGGAGATCCATCCTCACTGGACGCAGATGATGGACACACTGATGACGAACACGTGGGACACATCAAAGCTGATTCCTTGCCACCTCCCAGTAAATCGCTACGTCGATGCTGTGGACGCATTCGAGACCATGCTTTCGAAGATGGCACAGTCTCCTGACCCAAAGATTCGTGGTGAGTGATATCTATATATCAAATATAATGTCGATTGTTGACATCACTCAATAGAGCGCTGTGGCCAGTATATTAGCCCGTCGAACGTACGAGCGAAGATTCGAAAGATCGTTCAAAGGACTGCGGGTGCTGATCGACATATCCACTGTTCGTCTTCAAAACAGGGCTGAGCAGGCATCCACATTCGAATCCTCTCCAGTTTTCAGCAAACTTTTGTCATCGATGACGACGCGTGTTGATAGGGCTTGGATCAAACGCGAAGTGAGACAGTTTTTCCGATACGTAATGTTTTCACACAAGTGGGAAGACAACGAACCCCTGTTCCAGCAGGTCATACATATATCAGTGTATGATCTGGACAAAACTCCGACTCATGACAAGCTGCAGATGTTCTGCAAGATTGTTCGAGATGCCGGATTCAACTGGGCCTGGAGTGATACCTGCTGCATCGATAAGCAGGATCATTTTGTGCTCCAGGAGGCATTCGTGGCGAGGTTCAAATGGTATCATAACTCGGCCATGGTGGTTATCTATCTCCGAAGTGTTCGCTCCCCAGCAAAGCCCGGTGATCTCGTAGCGAGTATATGGAATACTCGGGCGTGGACCTTCCAAGAATATGTTGCTGGCAAGGTGGTTCACTTCTACACAGAGGACTGGAATCTGTATCTGGACCTGGATATACCAAACCATAAAGAGTCGCCCGAGATCATCGCGGAGATGGAGCAAGTTACAGGGGTATCTGCCGGTCAGCTGAAAGCCCTTCGGCCAGGACTCGACAACATTCCTGAGAAACTGTGTCTAGCTGCCACTCGGGAAACGACACTGGTGGAAGATGCGGCGTACTCATTGTTTGGCATCTTCTCGGTGACTGGGATACAGCTAAATTATGGGGAAGGGGAGAGCGCAGTAGGACGCCTGTTGGCGCACATCCTTTCGAGCTCTGGAGATGCAAGTATCCTTGCATGGGCTGGCCAGTCAAGCAGTATCAATAGTTGCCTTCCTGCTCGCATCTCCGTATACAGCCGGCCGGCGGCATCGCACATTCCACTTCGGATCGAGGAAGCAGAGATGAAAAAGAGCGTCGCCATGTTGCGCGACTCCATACTCGACCTTGATTTAGCCATGAGACTATACGACCTCCTTAACAAGCTTCCCACACCTTGGTTCGCGGCAAATCGGATAAGACTTCCATGCATTGCTTTCCAACTCCCATCTCTCTCACCGCGACAAACCATTCCAGGTCGTGGCTATTATCGCGTGGAAACGCCAACCTTTGGGACGGTGGAAATCAGGGGAAGACGAGACCTCTTTCGTTACAAGCATTTGTACCTCGTTCACCCCTGGTTGGATGCTCTCTTTGATCGCGAGAATACGCATGTCGGCACAATTATAGAGGATGACATTTCGGAGCCATTCTCCCCTGGTTTCGATGATGATGATACCGATGGCGAAGACATCGATGAAGAAGACGATTCAGACGATTCCTCTTCCCTTCCTGAACCCGAATCGCGGCAGTCTACACCCGTGAATACAACTCCGCTGGACAAAGGAACCCGAGCGCTGCAGCTCATCGCGCGTCTTATACAACCATTTGGCGCGCTCTTATTCACGCCGTCATCAGGTGGTCGACGGACGGAGTACAAGCGCATCGCAACCGACAGCTTGATTACTGTACAAATTCAGGAAAGAGTGACCTTCAACGAGCTTCTTGGGAATGTACGCATACTGGACGTCTTGTAGTTTACGTAGCATATCGGATGGTACCTGACATGCATATATCTATATCAACCACGTCACTCATACATGTAACTAGCCACCCACACTGGCACTTTTTTCAGCTGTTTGATCTTTGCACATACTGCAAGATGGAAGTTGTATACACCATTTTCTTCCCAGGACTCAGGCTGCCCACTTCGGCGAACCTGGATGTCCGATAGGCGAGGAGGTTGGTAAAAGATCAAAATCGAGGGCGGGTCAGAGATTGACTTATCAACTCCCTTGCCTCTCTGAGCACGACCAAACAATGTGTGTGGACCGTATGGAACGGCGCTCCCCGGGCAGAAAGTCTGCATGATGCGAGGGCAGTGGCCTCCCAAAGTGAGTGCAACGAAAATAGAAGTCGAGACAGACCAAGGGCGTTACGGAAAACATGCCTGTTGTAATGGATCATCGACTCCATGTTCAGGGACAACCCAAGCTGACGCCCGAAACCGTGGAGTACGAAAACAGATTCCATACCATGTTGATCTTGCCACTGCGAGCATGATGCTTAGGTTCATTCACTAAATTGAAGCGCACGCATGGAAAATACCCACCCGATCTGTGCATACCAGTGGAGCTCCGAGTTGTTGTATTGACCGAACATATTTTAGCGTCTGGCACGAAACCAAGAGACAGGCTGGCGGTTGCGTACGATCCGGTTGCGAAGTCTGCGCGTTAAGAGTGGGAAATGCGAGTTGAGGTGTGCGTACGGTTCAGAGATATGGTCGACACAACCATTTGCCCATGCGTTGAGTGAAGTTGAGCGATGTCCGCTGAACGCATATGAACTGTTACCATCTTTGCAGAGCAGAGCAGGAAAACCGCCATCCTGCAGCCCCGCCCACCCGGAAGAGGATTGAAAAAATAAGCACACAATGAGCAGCTGACGTCGTAGGAGATAAGAAGCCATCTGTCTTGGATTCATCAAAGAAATGGGTAGATACTGCGTGCCGACCAGTCTTCTTCGCAGATAGGTCGTTCTTGTTGTAATCGTGACGGGCAATCTGAATGGGCAATGATTTCGCAAACTGGAACCCAAACCGGGATGATGAGGGTGAGGGAGTCAGCAAGCGCCGAAAACACGAGGTGATGGGGCGTGTCTGCAGTCGTCTAAATCAAGGAAGGGAAACGGGGGCACACAACGTGAGAAGGGTATACGTACCGCAGCTTGTTTCTTGACGCTCTCTGTCGCTTTGTTACATTGTGTGGGCCAGGATCATGACGGGTGCGTACCGGTAAGATGGGGCTGTGTTGATGATGGGCGCTGATCGTTGCAGAAGAACCTTGCCCGCTCATCGAAATCGAGCGCAAATGCAGAACATACGCAGTGGCATTTGCAGCAAACAGCGAGTATCTCGTGACTGGTGATGAAAAAGGGGTTCAAATGTGGCAAGCGAAAGATGGAAAACATATGACAAGCCTCATGGCAGTGGAGAGCAGTGTAGTCCGATGTCTTGCCATCTCGAAGGATGACAGATGGATCGCAGCGGGGACGAGATCGGGCAACGTGTTCGTGTGGGATGCGAAGACATACGAACAAGTCTTCTCGCACATGAAAGGCAAACTCATCAATGGAGTCGACTTCTCGCCGGACTCGACTCGACTCCTTGGCACTAGTACTGCCATGGCTGGCAAGCGCACGTACACAGCCTCTGTTTGGAGCATCCCCACTGGCGAACAAGTGCTCGGTCCACTTCGCCAAGGTGCTTCGGCAATAGCCGCAAAATATTCGCCACAAAGTGATCGAATTGCAATAGCCAGTAAGAAATCCGTTCGAGTCTACGACAGCAACAATGGCCGCTTGCTCGTCGACATCCCGCTAGGAGTAGTGTCTGACTACAACATGGGTCTCCTCTGGTCGGATGATCAACTCTTTATCCTATCCAACAACAAAATCAACCGAGTCGACGCGTCCACAGGGTCAACGGTCGCAGAGTGGCCGGTGTCCGCTACCGATCATGTCTCGTGTATTGTCCTGCTGCAAAACTGGGAAGTGATCATGTGCTCTACAGGGCGTACTATCACGTTTTGGGACACGTCCACAGGTACCCAGCTTGGCTTTATCCAACACACTGAACAGATATTTTCAATCGTCTCATCGCCGGACGGCCGCTTTCTCGCAATCGGAGGAGACCAAAAAATCACCATTCACTGTCTATCTCACATTTCTGTAAGTATCGTGTTTCGTTGGATTATAGGGTATGTGACTGACTTTCTTGCTCCGACTACCTTTCTACATAGGATTACATCCCTTTGCTTCGTACACGCCCCAAATTACATGAACCATGCACCCAGATTGACAATTCTACGCCTCAGCGCGATCAGCCCGCTAATGTGGAAGTATTGCCAACTGAAACGGTCCCCACATCTCCGAAACCAAGCCATCAGATACTCGCTAGTCGAGCCCTCGTTCGAACACGTTTGCGGCAATGGGACGCAGCCATCGCTGATGCGGAACAGGTTTCGTCTTCTTCGTCTTCATACACGCTCACGCTCACGCCAATTCACAAGTCTGTAAACATTCAGCCATCTCTGATTGGTTACATCGCAATGAGTGTGGCATTGGTTGGAAAAGGCGAAAGGGAAAATGGATATCGGATGTGTGACATGGCTTTTCTACACTTCCATGCAACTCACTTTAGCTTCCTCCTCATCAAGGTCTGTATTCCGTCCACTAGAGATGACATCCCCACAATTGCTTACATATCTCAGGCTATCATCGTTTTCATGTCTGGAGAGCAGATCGATGCGATATCACGCATAGACGATCTCATTGCTACGTCGCCAGTTAACTCGGTTTGCCATGCAGTCCAGGCACGTGTATAACACATTTCCGCACAGCAAATGTCAACCCTTACGTTTCCACCAGGCATATATGTATCTTCGTTATGGACACTCCCAAATGGAGCGCAACGACTGCGAGGGTGCGATAGAATCGTTTAAGCGTGCAGGGAGCCAAGTGCAACACTATGGAGGCAGAACGCCACTGCTGATTTCGTTGGTAAGCATGTTGGTGGGCATTCAGTAATGTATTGAAACCGACTTCGATAGATATCGGGATGGAGATTCGATCATCTCGAACTCACGATTCGACAGCATCTTTGTGAAGCCTTGTACGCGGCGGATCACACAAAGGAGGCAATTGAACGTTTTCTCGAAATAGCAAATGACTCTGACAAAGGGGCCCATGCGAGTGAACCCATCACGGAGTGGATTCCTGGTGAGTTTGTGGTCCATTTCTTCGCCAGCCATCAGCTCACATGATCATTTTCCGCTAGATTTCAAGCGGCGCTGCTGCAGGAAGTTAAAACGGTTCGGAGATGTAGCGATGGGTGCAGAACGATATGATGAGGCCATTACTCATTATTCGGCAGCATTGTCGCTCAACCCAGATGCTCCCCAAGCCTTGTTAATTCAGAGAAGCAAAGCGCGAATGACCAAAGATTTATGGGATGATGCATTAACCGATGTAAATGAGGTCTGTTTCGTTATCTCCCACAAGTACTATCATGCTGACATGGAATGATCAGGCGATTGCACGAGATCCATCATCGCCATGGGGATATGAAGCAAAACATGCCGTTCTACATGGTGCAAAACGCTATACCGACGCCGTGGAGGCATTCGAGACCATGCTTTCAATGATGGCACAATCTCCTGATCCAAGTATTCTTGGTGCGTCATACACTCGATATCAAGTTTAATGTCGTTTATTGATATTATCCCATAGAGCGTCGTGGCCAGTATATTAGCCCGTCAAACGTACGAGCGAAGGTTCGCAAGATCGTTCAAAGGACTGTTCGCCGTTCACCACGGGCATTAATCAACATATCCACCGGTCGTCTCCAAAACAGGGCTGAGCAGGCATCCACATTCGAGTCCTCTCCGATTTTCAACGAGCTTTTATCATCGATGACGACATGTATCGACCCGAGTCGGATCAAACGTGAAGTGAGAGAGTACTTCCGATATGTGACGTTATCACACAAGTGGGAAGAGAACGAGCCCTTGTTCCAGCAGGTTGTACGCTTAGCGGTGTATGACCTGGATAAATCCCCGACGCACGACAAGCTGCAAATGTTCTGCAAGATCGTTCGAGAAGCCGGATTCAATTGGGCCTGGAGTGATACCTGCTGCATTGACAAGCAGGATCATTTTGTGCTCCAGGAGACGTTGGTGGCGATGTTCCAATGGTATCACAACTCGGCCATGGTGATCGTATTCCTCCGAGGCGTTCGTTCTCCGACAGAGCTTGGTGATCTCATAGCAAGCATGTGGAACGCTCGGGCGTGGATGTTCCAGGAATATGTGACCGGCAAGGTGGTCCGCTTTTATACAGAGGACTGGAATCTGTATCTGGATCTAGAAATACCAAACCACAAAGAGTCGCCCGAAATCATCTCCGAGATGGTACCAGCCACAGGGGCGTCTGCAGGTCAACTGACGGCCCTTCGGCCAGGACTTAACAACATTCGGGAGAAGCTACATCTGGCTTCATCCCGGGAAGCGACGTTGGTTGAGGATGCGGCTTACTCGTTGCTTGGTATTTTTTCGGTTACTGGTATACTGTCGAATTATGGAGAAGGGGAGAGTGCAGTCGGACGTTTGTTGGCGCACATCTTGTCGAGCTCTGGAGAAGCGAGTATCCTTGCATGGACTGGGCAGTCAAGTAATCTCAATACCTGTTTGCCTGCTCGCATCGACGTATACAACCACCCGGCGACCTTGCACCATCCGCTTCGTATCATGGACGCCGAGATGGAAAAGATCGTCAGCATGTTACGGGACTCCACACTCGACCTTAGCCTGGCAGTACGGTTATACACCCGCCTCAGCGAGCTCACCACTCCCTGGTTCACAGGAAATCGGCTGAAGCTTCCATGCATTGCTTTCAAACTCCCACCTCTTTCGCCCCACCAAACCAATTTAGGTCGTGTCTATCGCGCAGAGACACCTTTATTTGGGGTGGTTGAAATCAGGGTCAGACGGAGTCTTCCCCGTCTGAATGGCCTGTGTCTCGTTCACCCATGGGTGGATGCTCTGCTTGGTCGCGAGGACACACATATCGGCACATTCCTAGAGGGCGACATCGGGGAGCAATCCTCACCGGACGTAGATGGTGAAGATACTGATGATGAAGACGTAAAAGATGATTCCTCACCACCCCCTGAACGTGAATTATCACTGCCGCCAACGCCCGTCGACACGGCTCCGCTGGACGGAGAGACACGTGCGTTACAATTGGTCGCGCGTCTTCGACAGCCATTTGGGGCACTCTTATTCATGCTGACATCGATGGGTGGACGGGAGGTATACAAGCGAGTGGCGGCCGATAACTTGATTACGGTGCAGATGCAGGAGAACGTATCCTTGGATGAGATTCTCGAGAATGTACGTATCCTGGATGTATTGTAAGCTATGTATGTTGGAATGTCGAGCGATGTCCAAGTTGGTGTGAATAAATGTACATATCGTCGGCACACGTGACATCATAGGGCTAACACTGTCCCCTGGCGACGTCCGCCCCACCAACCCAGTATGACGAACCAAACAGGTGTCTAAGCAGATCATCATAGCCCGGATGGCGAGGAACCGTTCAACTTTCCTTGGACTAAGTCGAAGACTCGCTTCGGGTTGAAACTATGAAAGTGTTTCTTATTTACTAGTAACCGGTTATCCCTTTGCCTCTTGCTGTTAGCCCACGTAAAATCGACCCAATTCATTCTGCTCACGCTGATCCAAAACCACAATTGGGAGCGCCTATCAAGGAAATCAAGGTAGAAGAAAAGATCATGTAAAAATGAGTGTTCGAGTGGCAGTATGATACCTTTCCCCATGTTCGACGATGTGATCCAAGTCTTTATCGGGTCGATAATCCATCATTATCCAGATAATGACACGATCGAGGCCTAGCTGGTGATAGCATTATCAGATAAGGATGTATGTGCTGTAGACAGAGATTAATGGATGCAACGAGCGTGGATGTTGTACGCGTGTAGAGCTTGGACTGGATAGGTCCAGTACTTGGCTTCACATCCCGCTCCTTTGTCAACTCGAAGACGGACAAAGCATGCCCTTCCCTCCGAGAATAAGCCATAAAGAGTATTGGAACGCTTCGGCCAAGAAGAAGCTACGGTACGAGGTGCATGTCTAAGTGCAGGGGTTAAGAGGGTAGGGCTGTATTGAGAAACGCGCGCGCCCATATCACGCGGAACACTCACCTCGGCTTCGAATTCATCATCTACAACTTCGAACGGGCAACATATACGGCATCAATGACGCCGTCCCCTGAATTGGTCTTACTATGCCGTCGAATGGCTTGAAAGAGGTGCCAGCCACGATGGTGCCACTTGATGTCGCGTGTGGTCTCGAGAATATAAAGCAATTCGATCATCTGCGCGAGGCCCATCATGGTGAGCACACAATGGACCACAACGATACGTCGACGCCCCGCACACCTCCACTCTGGCTTTCGGCTGCAATTCCCCCGTCTCTCGCTGATGCTCACCCGCCTGCAACAGCAACCACCTACACTACTCCGCCACGGGGCCCATCCACATGGCGTCAGGTCCCAACCCAGACGGCTGATCGGCATATATCAGGCAACACGTGTCGACACCCGGTGGGAGGTGATCGTCGAGGTGATTGAGGTCGTCCAACGGGAGTAAGTAAGCCCAAAGCGGTAAGGAGCCTTGGAAAGAAATGTGCGGGAGGGCGAGGTAGCGCTTAGGCTTGGTGGCGTCGATCGCATGAGGGTGGCGGTTTGGGGTAAAGAATCGTAGGAAGTTGTTGACGGCGTACAGGGAGGACTGTGCATCTGTAGGCTTGAGTGCCCAAGCATTGATATCGAACTGTTATAAGTACGAGTATGAGTGAAAGGACGAGCACATTCCACAATCGCGCTTGTCTGAATGTGTATTCGTGCCCGCCATCTGCGGTGGCGCCGCAAAGTTCGTCTGTCTCGCAGGTAGTAATTTCGACGTCGATCCTTTCGTGAGCCAGGAGCACACTCACGACCAGTGATGAGGTTCCGTCGTGTGGGATACATTGCGGCGGTTGCACTGAGGTCTGTAATCAGGGTCGCCTATAAGCGCTGTATCAGGCTCCAACTCTTAGTGACACCAATAACAGAGCGCACGAACATGATTGACGTGCTTGCTTTTTCCTGTAATCTTTCCTCCGACGTGTATGCCTTTATTTGGTTACAAGTAAGAACGTTCAGGATCGATGTCAACACGAAAGGAGCAAGACAACTAGCCTGCAGGCATCCACTGAAAACGGGGGATCCGCTTGTCATATAGAAAGCGGTACCAGGATCCGTCAAAGATTGTTCGCCTTATCTCGCAGTATGTAGTCGTCGGAGAGCACGTACGCGGCCAATAATCCACCAAGATAGTGAATAATGGTCTTGAAGAAGGATCAATGATGAATAGGGTTGCATGTGGTCGGACAAGAGTAATAGGGTGAGGAAGGAAAGAAGGTGAAGACCAACGGAGGACAACGAAAACTGAGTTCCGGTGATGCGCATTTATACTGGTCCTCAGGCCCTATAAAACAACATTACATCGAGGGCATCCACGGTGGTGAGATCCTATTCAACGACGGACCGTGACCACACTGTTCAGCGCTCAGCGCTTGCCCTCGTGTGTTGGAGAAGATGACTCACCTATCGATGCCTCTCATTTGTCACCGGACATGGGTAGCAGCTTGTGGTGCGAGAACATATGCTGCTCATAATCACGATATAGATGCCGAAAGTCCTTGTCGACCTTTGCAGCGCACTCAGTCCACACTCAGGGTGTCTCCGTGGGTCAGAAGAGAACGTATTAAGCGGTGAGCGTCATGACTTAGATATACACTCAGTAGAGGGAGACGACGGCGGAGCGTGACTTGGAGGCCGCCAAATAATTCCGTCACGTGCCAGGCAGTAATATCACACTCATGCACTTCCATTCGACGCACATTAGCTTCTTCTCTGTGGTTCTGTGTAAGGTTCTGCATGGGAATGATCAAGTCAGTCTAGACAAACGAAGGTGGTCAGGCGTGCCGGCTCGCTTGCGGGAGACTTCATTACAGGTCCCTGCTGGCTATTTAGTCGACCGGGAGCCTCCTTTTTTCACCCATACGCCACCAGCCCCCGTTTTGCATACCCGACGCAATCACTGCATTACTTACTCCCTTCGTCCTTCACTATCCCCTAAACAGCCCTTAGAAGGCGCAGTCGGGGTAATGGTAACCGGTCTGACAAGCTCGGAGTATTCGCAGGCTCGAAACCTCTGCCCGTCCCACCCTCGCACACTTTTTTCTTACCTATCGTGCAGTCCAGATCCTAGGAAATGGGCATCTGATGAATGTAGCAAACAAGACTCGGACAGCCCTCGGTGCCCTCCCTCCTACCCACTACAGTTTGGGATGCTCGATTCACTCGCACCCCAATCTCGTCAAATATGAATCGATAGATTTGGCACAAATGGGATGGCGGAAAGTGTGGTAAGACGAGATACTCATACGTTGCCGAACCCGGTTCAACACCTACTCGGGGGCGGCAGGCAAGGGTACTATTCGCCATCATGCCTACTTGATTGCGTGATCAGGGCCCGATCGCCAACGTGGACGCAGTAAAGGACCAGCCAAGAGGTGGGGTAATAGTCGCAAGTGATCACCGTCATGGATTCTGTAAACCGAGAGTACTACATGTGGAAAAAACAGGTTAAGGTACATACTGTGTGGGGGTGAGGACAGCTCAACAATCTACCCGTGAATTGAGTGAAGCCGAGTATTATGATATCCGCGCTAAACCTATACGGATCGCTGTTTTGCAGAGCAGGGAAATCGCCATCCGGCAGCTCTGCTCGCTTGGAGGAGGATTAGACAAAATAAGCGCACGTAGACAACTGACGTCTTAGGAGATGAGAGGCCGTCCATCTGTGAGAAAGAATTCAGATATGTGGCATGCCGGCCTGTCTGCTTTGCATATAGTTGCCATTGTCCTTGTCATCGTGACAGGCAACGTGGAATGGACAACAATTTCTCGGACGGATACGCAAACTGGGGTGATGTGGAGTGAGCAAGCGCCGAAAACACGAGGTAATGGGGCGTGTCTGAAATGGTCTAAATCAAGGAAGAGGGAAAGGGCCCCGGGCACAGGGCACAGTACTGACCACAGAAGTTGTTCGTCGACCCTCTCCATCGCTTTGCTACACTGTGTGGATCATGACAGGTGCGTACTGGTGAGATGGAGCAGTCTCGATCCTGATCGTTGCAGAAGAACCTTGCCCGGCCATCCAAATTGAGCACAGTTGCGGAACACGTGCGGTGGCATTTGCAGCGAATGGCGAGTATCTCGTGAGTGGTGACGAGGAGGGAGTTCGAATGTGGCGAGTTCAAGACGGAACGCAAACGACAAGAATGACAGCGAAGGATGTGTGCTGCCTTGCTGTCTCGAAGGATGGCAGATGGATCGCAGCGGGGACATATTGGAGCGACATGTTCGTGTGGGACGCAAAGACACACAAAAAAGTCTCGCACAAGGAAGACAAGATTATCCAAGACGTGGACTTTTCGCCAGACTCGACTCGACTCCTCACTGCATCGGACAACTACATCGCCTCTGTTTGGGACGTCGTCACTGGCAAACGAGTGCTCGGTCCACTTCGCCACGATTCTTACGTGAGGGCAGCGAAATATTCGCCACAAGGGGATCGAATCGCAACAGCCACATGCTGGAAATCCGTTCGAGTATACGACAGCAACGATGGCCGCTTGCTCATGGACATCCCAATGGGAGAAAGTTCGCCGAACTATGATCTCCTTTGGTCTGGTGACCAGCTCTTTATCGTATCCGACAATCAAATCGACCTAGTCACCGCGTCCACTGGTTCAGCGGTCGCAAAATGGCCAGTCCCTTATACCGACTTTGCCTCGCACATTGCCTTGCCACAAAACGGGGAATTCATCGCATGCTCTACAGGACGTACTGTCACGTTTTTGGACACGTCGACGCACACCCAGCTCGGTCTCATCCAACACACGGAAACCATATACTCCATCGCAATCTCATCGGACGACCATTTTCTCGCAATCGGAGGATGGCGAAAAATCACCATTTACAATCTATCTGATATCACTGCGAGTGTTGTACCTCAGTCCATTATGATATATGCGACTAACTGTCTTGCTCCGACATAGGATTACATCCCTTTGCCACATCCACCCCTCAAATCCCAGGAACCTCACATTCAGATTGAAAATGCGACGCTTCAGGGCGCTCAATTCACGAACAAGGAGGCATTGCCAACCACGTCTCAAAATCCAAACCATTACATGTTCGCTAGTCGAGCCCTCGTCCGAACACGCTTGCGACAATGGGACACCGCCATCATTGATGCAGAACAAGTTTCGTCTTCTTCGCTTCCGCACGGGCTTACACTGACGCCACCTTGCAAGTCTCTAGAGATTCAACCATCTCTCATCGGTTATATCGCCTTGAGTCTGGCGCTGATCGGCAAAGGTGAAAGGGAAAAGGGATATCGGATGTGTGACAAGGCTTTCGTATATTTCCATTCAACTCACTTTACCTTCCTCCTCGTCAAGGTGTGTATTAGACACGCTCAAGATGGCTTCCCCACAACTACTCATGCATATATCTTAGGCT
>JBBPLP010000639.1:0-15423 GCA_038089875.1 Fistulinella prunicolor
CCGATACCGTGTCGATTGCCGGATTTACCGTATGTTCCGTATGTTCTATCGACGTGATTGTCTCTGACAACCAAGTAGGCGACCACTCAGACTCTCGGTGCTGCTACTACATATTCCTCCGGGTTCGCAAGCTCTCAATTCCCCGCGGACGGTTTGATGGGGATGGCCTTCGAATCTATCTCAAGTTATGGCGCAAACCCTGTATTTCAAACACTCGTTGATGAGGGACAGGTGACAGATTCAGTGTTCTCATTCATGCTCTCCTCTTCCGGAGCCGAGTTATATATTGGGGGATCGAGTGATGCGCTGTACACCGGAAGCTTCACTTATACCCCTGTAACGCAGCAGGTCAGCAGAAAGTTGGATGCGCGTGGACCTTCACTGATTTTTGTCAACCAGGGTTACTGGCAGGTGAATATGGACAGCATTCAGGCTGGCGGCAGCACGATCATGAGCAATGTCGATTCCATCATTGACACCGGCACCACTCTCATTGTCGGGACTCCCTCGCAAGTGTCGACGTTGTACAGCAGCCTTGGTGGTACTGCTGTTTCGGGGTCTGAAGGCTTCTATTCGTGTAAGTTCGGATCCTGTATGATACATTGGCGCTATTGACGTCATATAGTCCCGTGCAGTTCCTTCCCAAGCATAAGCTTTACCTTTGGTGGCACGTCGTTCCCGATCTCCGCTTCAACGCTCAACCTCGGGCTAATTTCGTCTGGTTCGTCGGATTGCGTGAGTGGCATCGTCGGCGAGGACCTGGGCGGCTGTAAGTGTCTATCCGTTTAGTTCCCGATATACGGTGCTCCTGCTAATCACTGAACCTTCCTCGCGATATGACCAGCATTCTGGGTTGTCGGGGATGTTTTCCTCCAGGGCGTCTACACCGCATTCGATTATGGTAATTCCCAAGTTGGATTTGCGCAGCTTGCTTGAGTGTCTAAAGTGTTGTCCGCAATTTTCATCCTCTTTGTGTGTACCTGTTTATCTTTTAAATTTCACTGGTGCCATTGTATTTGTTAGCGTTCGAGTTTGCTATGAGATGTACAAATCTTTTTAACAGACGAAGACTTCAAGTGCTCTTAGTCCCGTATGATCGATGGCTCACGAATCAGAACTTACGCATACGGGGGGCAAGCTCTACCACGACGATACAGCTCCCACATCAGAAATTGCAGTAGAAGAGAGAATAATACCTCGATGATATATGGTGAATCTCGCCGATCAGGAAAAACGAGGTTTGTCATGTTCTTCCCCTCTCCCACAGGTTCTAGACGGGTCTGGACATCTAGCTCAGCTTGGAACAGACAGGGTCCACGGCGATGAAAGGGAACGCAGGGGTGTCGTTCCATTTCAGAAGCACCTGACTGGACGCAGGCTTCATTTCTCGGAAACCGCGCCGGGAGTCAGCATCTGTGTACCTCGAGAAGGCCTTGGCTGGGATGCATTGACAGGTTCAATCTGAATCGCGTGAAAAAAGGGGGTTGTTAACACGTTGGTAGGCGTGGTGGACAAAGGGGCGTCATGATATGAATAGAATCAGCCGTGCAAGGTTCGGCATAGCCTCCCGTCCATGTCACACGACCAGGAGAGACCGCGGTAGTCGCAGATAGAAGGGAGATCTTAGTGAGTTGCGAGTAACGTGTTTGCGTGCACCATCGGCTTGCACGTAGTACATACCAAACTCACCGCTTTCCGATGCTTGAATGAGATCAGTTCGCTTAAGCGACGGATTCGACCGGTTGAGGTCACGCACTTTGAGATTTGGAGGTTACGACGCACCTCTCTAACTCTCCGGAGGGCGACAGCCATATTACAGTGTTGAAGGTATCCATCACCGTTGGTGACACTTGGGTGACACCGCTTATGTTTGGGTTTTTACGAAAAACACAGGCCGTGTGTGATGCAAACGTTACGCGCCCTCTTGAAGAGACGTTTCAAAAAACGCTTAGACGCCACAGGTATACCCGCGAAAGTTGCCTCTTCGCGTCATTGTCATCCGCAGTGATGGGTATAGTCTGTAGTATAGATCAAGGAGCAGTGTAGACATAGGAGTGAACTGCATCGACGTTTTTTTTTTTTGAGCAACAGTCTCGGTCCGAATCACTGACAGCCCAAAGTTGCGGGTACAGGTTGAGAACCTGTACCGAATCCTTGGTAACGCTTGCACGATGGATAAGTGGGTGCATTTGTGGAATGAGGTGTTCTAAACTGCGATATGCAGTCGGGAATGTTCGGCCGTTCAGAGGCTCCCTTAGGTTTTATGTAACGCCCTTTACGAAGAGGTGGCGATTAGATGGTGAACGGACAGAAAGGAAAACTGACCCATTGTCCCGGACGCAGACGGGGAGTAGTATCTGTTCAGTTGTTACAATGTGAGCTACCTGCCTCCGGCCCCAATCCGAATAAGAAGTGTAACTGAGCGGTAAGCATAAATGAAAAACCAGGTGCCAAGTATAATTATTTTACCTTTATCACACTGTGACCCTGGATGACATATACTGTAGAAGCTCACCTTGACTTCGAACGTCGGCGAACTGATTAGATCGTCTAGAGCAACTTTGTTTCCCAGGTGTCCTTGCTAAACATGGTGATAATTTCCCGACGAAACCTCTGCGAACCTCTTACGCCCTGCCATTTGAGGCCGTTGGGCGAAAAGCCACACAAGAGCCACTTGTTTGACACGTTGAGAACAAAGAAATCAGGCTAACGTTACGCATTCGCGTTCGCCGGGATTGAGACCTCAAGGGCCCATGGTGCTGCAGTAACCAGTTTAGCTAGTATCGCTTATGTCCCGTCCTGGTAGGTCGTCCACGAAGACTTGGTCTGGGCCAGCGGGCACAGATGCCGCGGGCATTCCAGCCGGCACCGGGATGTCATACATCATGTCAGTTTTGGCAGTTTTGAGGCAGTGGCTCAGCGTGAAAACTCCGAGTGTCGCTCTTTACCGACTCGACGCGCTCGACGAAAAAAAGCTCATCAAGCACCTTCGAGACGAGCCGCAATGGGACCGCCCAAGAATCCAAACGCGAGCGTGAAGCTACCCAGCCCCACGGCTTCATGATGCATCCAGGTATGATCTCGTGAGGTTCTGTTCAAAAAGTCTGCAACCCTTGCACGATCGACCCTTGCGGTCCTCTACAGGTCGCGCTTTGATGATGATGAAAATGATCGCGCAGTTGGCGGCAGTGACGCATGTATGTAAGAGATCACGGTGGTATGTGCCCTCCAATTCCAATTCACTGCAATGGGAGTACTTCATCATGACTTGCAGTTCCACGTGCGATGGTTATTGTTCCTGGCCGCGTAATAAAACAAAAATTGTCGGGAAATGTCCGGCATATCGGCTGGTTTCGCGCCCAAGTATGACCGTGACTCGTCAACGTTGGAGCATGCGCGCTATGAGCCACATCGAAATCGCCTCAAAGGACTGGGTAGTCACTCAGGCTTCCAAGACAGTCTTGTGGCATGCATGCGAATGGCGACAATGCTTTCAAAGCGTGAATTTCGATCCACCGCGCGTTGTCCGGCCATAGGTATTTCGTAGCCAAAGCGGAAAAGAGAGGACTTGCAGTTATCCACGCATACGTGCAATCTATCAATATGGCATCGCGAATGGCAACGGTCATCGTTCTGAGGACCATTGCTATTACACGCTTATCAATATCCCTCCCAATGCCAGTCATCCGTTCATATCAATATCTCGAAGAAGTCGCTGCGGGATTCATATACGTACGTTTCACCGTTGCCGTACTGTCCTAAACTCGTAAGCATAATTGATAGGTGCTGTTATCCAAACCTTTCTTTGGGTCGAGACTGGCCAACTTTGATGCGTCCCGCAGCACGGCGCCACATGCCCGAATGCCACCGCAACGTGCCACATCGGCTACTCGTGACAAAGAGAAAAAAGATTCAGGGAGACTGGACGAGGCGATTAGTACCTTGCAGAAGCTACACTATCTCGATTCGTTCCCCCGATATGATGATTCGTTCGACGACGGACTCGACTCGACGACGCCGCTGGCAAAGGTGGAAAGCCTATCTATCAGCCCAACGACATACACGCATGCTCTCCACCTGTCCTGTGACATTGCATCACTCATCATGCTGAACAGCTTTGCATCATGGGGAGGCAATGCAAAGCTCCGCCGTTCGGTCCAATGACAGCTCGTCTCCGGAGATCAGCGAAACGGTTCTTTGTGCCCATTCCACATTCGCGCGCACCCAGACTAGTACATTTGCGAAACGTCGTGATCAGACCGGTATTATGCTCGTGCCGGGGTCGTCGTCGAGAAGCGATCCTGTGCCTCAGACGCAAAGGATGCGATCGCGCAGGGTCTGAAACCCGAGCGAGACATTGACAAGGTTCAGTGCACCCGGTCATATCGGGAGCTCCTCTTCATGATACCTGTCACATATCAGAGTCTGAGCGATTTTACTTCATCTCCTATCGTCATATGCGCTTCGACTCCGAGACTCACGCAGAGCGACGTGAGCGTGGCTCTTAATACAGAAATCGGAGGAGACAGGGTCATTGACCGACCTTGAATGAAACATCGTTTTGCTGTGCGTTTCCTTACACGCATCGACGATAGGAGTGACCCATTTTTTTGTGACGGAACGCATCGTTTTTAGCGGTAATTCAGAAATACATTTCGGCGGGTACCTCGTACTAGCTGTATGTATCTTATAACCTACAACTTTAATCGATATCAACGAAATATACATACACCCTTGTTCCTTGTTCCCTATATTGCATTACCCACGTTCACATCGCAAACGAGCACATGATCATGATGGCGTCCACGGCGCTTCGCCAGCTTGATAAATTCGGTTAGTCGTTCAGATGTTCAACTTATACCCATCCGGACACGTCCATAATCTCACCTAAGCGGGCCAAGAAAGAAAAAGAATCAAGACAAGAACACAGCTATCCGTCCTTGGACGAAAAGCGGAACGCCGGAGATGGTACATGTGTAACGGGCCGCTTGAAAACCGCCAAACTGTACATGACACATGACCCTCTTCTTCCTGCCTTCTCTTGCTCCTCCCCCCTGCCCTCAATATATCATGTATACGTATGCATTTCATCAACGTCGCATGTGGTTGGTTCGTCGTGGGCCGGCGTAACCTCATTTTGGCTCTGATCGTTATACCCGCCGGGCCGTGTGGAGTTAGTGCGCTCCAAGCCCCAAGTTCTTGTTCCAGAAAGTAACAATGGACGTAGGGGCGCAAGCGAGTCATTGTCTGCTAAACGAAAAAGAAGGGTAATCCTGACGACCTGAAAAGACGTCCTCTCGTCATTCCGTTTAAGCTTTCGTTCTATTCGTGACCGCCCGACGGGAGTCGCGACACGACGCAGTCAGGGGTCACGCCATTGGACGTGGGGTGTTTGTACGGAGGAGAAAGAGGTTAAAGTTTAGTTCCCGATGAAGCCGTCATCTTGGCTGCCTGAGACGACACCATCATAATGGCCTCGGACGATGACACCAGCCGGTGGCGCCCACGTTTCGTGCGTGGGGACAGCATCCACTCGGAATGAAGCCAACGGTGTGACCCTTGGGATCGGGACCCACGACTGATGGGTCGCCTCTGAGGCGAGCTGCGATGCATGGCGTGAACGCGTTGCAAACGCCGTGGGTGGGGCCCAATGATGTGGGGGTCCGAGCACAGCGCGAGTACGGTCTCCAATTCGGCATCTCGACCACGCCCCGCTCCAACCGCCTTGGCTCGAGACCCCCCATAATGTATCGTACGCACCCCCTTGCCGAATATGGATCAACGTCTCTGGCAAGGCCCGACGCCCGCATCTTCCGCATCAGCGCGTTGGCGGGGCTGGCTCCGATGATGTTCGAGGTCAGACGTACATAGGCGCTGGTCAGACTTGTCGTTCGTCATCGCGCAGTCAATACACACCTTGAACGCCAACCCTGGCATTAAATTGCATTGTGCGTCGCCTCCTCGACGTACCTTGCTTGCCCCAAGACGGCAAAACTCGGTGGCGTATTGGATACCGTGATCTGGACCTGGACAGTCAGCCGACACCGGAAACGTACGGAGTCCGATCCAGCGAAGATAACGATGGTGACTAGTCTAGTCCTTTCTCGTGAAGAGAGAGAGAGAGGGAGGATGAAAGAGGGAGAAAGAGAAAACGTACCCTATCGGATCACCAGCAAGGACGCCATGATGCGATATGACCGTGGAACCGCAGTCACTTCAAAACGTTTCGGACGCCCTTCTTGATGGGCTCATGAAGCTTGAAGGGTGGCGCCGACCTGAAGCCGACAAGGCGGCGACGAACGGTCAGCGTAAACAGTCAAACAGGGTTAGGCTGTCCAGGCTGGGATCCGTGGTCGCGATCCCATCCGATAGTATGGAAACTCTATCTTTTATTGTTACGTCGATAAATCATTGTCTGTCGTCCTTGTTGGATCTGGCAACGAGTGCATTTTTGCCGACGCACCTGGCAACTGAGTCGAAGGTATTCTCGCCGACAAATCCGACCGGTAATAGTTGGTATTGCGCTCATAAAATAACAAAAAACGTCCTTGCACGCCTACTACATAGTACACACTCGCATTTTCGATGACACGAACGTCATCTGATCATCCTCAGCTCTAGCTCCACATCTTCCGAGAAGCATGGGTGAAAAAAATAAAAGGTCAAGGTTATAACAATCGTTAATGGTCCAGCATGTTTGAGAATGCGGTCAATAAGGGATGTCAGAGAAAGACGAAGCGAATTCAATATCATTCTTCTTTTATGCCTGGTACTCGTACATCCCCGTTTGGATCGAGCATGTCGCGACCAATGCCAGCCTTACCCCGCGTGATCGGTGAAGACCGTCGGCTATCCTCTGTACTAGAGTCTGCGCGGGGTCGTTTGCGCAGCGGAGGCGAGATGAGTCCTGTCCCGTTTGTCATGCCCTTATCCATATGTCCGACGCCGCGTTCCGAAGGAGCATAATGGTGCTGCATGTCTCTATCGCGTTCCCACGATAGTCCGTCTCTCCCGCTGGAGAGGGGGAGCGTCATATGCACTTGTCCGCCAGATTGTGGTGCACTGTGGGATAGGAAGTCTAGCCAGCTCGTATCTCCAGGGTGTGCTGCAAACGAATGAGTGACGTGAGATGATGAACGATGCGGGTTATTCACCTGATTCCTGCTGCGGTTGGGGCGGTGCTTGTGGTTGTGGCGGCGCATGGGAAGGCCAGTCTAATGGCGCGTACTGGGACGCGTGTGTCGGCGGTGGTCTATGGTCATCGCCATTATCCAGAAACGTGGACAGCAAGTCTGGGGACTGTTGGGGACGTGAGCTGGAACCATTTGGTAGTTGGCCAGACGGTCGCATTAGTTGTTGATAAATTCCTTGCATCTGGCCATCCTGTGGGTATGCGCCCGATGACGGTCGTTGGTTGTACCCGGCCGTACGTGATACTGGAGCACCTCTTGAGGATGATGGGAAATCAAAGGGCGATGAAGGGAGAAACGGTTGCTGATAGCTGTAATTCGGTTGATGAGAGTTCTGACCATTTTGCCGGTAGTTGTTCGGTGGATGGGCGGAGGTAGGAGACGGGAGGTAGCCGTTATACATGGAATCATCGGAAGTCAGTTTTGCGCTAGTACCTGCGTTGACGTTAGGTGCTAGACGGGGCGGCTTTTGAGAGCTAAGTTGATTGTTGGTAGGGAGCAACCGACCAGAGGTGTGTCGTTCCGTTGAGATAGGAAGCGAAGAGACCGTACTTGAGGATGACAATTGTGTGGAGTGGTGGAGCGGCATAGGTGGCTGAGGAATGGTCATGGGTCGGTGGAGTGGGTAATCGTTCACCTGTGATCGGGGAGTAAATATGTGCCAGAGAACCAATGCGTCGGTACAAACTTCAACGTTCAACGGCAAATCCCCACTGTGAGGAGGGAGTTTGTTGTTAGTGCCATACTCTTGTTTCAGCTTGGTGTCCGTGCGGTTTTTTTTGTTTACAACACGGGGATTGGAGTCTGGGTCATCGTCATCCATATCGTCATCGTCACCATCACCGGCGTCGTCGACTTTGACGTTTGCGTTGTTGGCAAAGTCGTGGGGTGTGCGCGTGTCCTTTTCTCCGTCATACTGGGAAGAGATAAATGACAGATATTCTCCAGTAATGGAGGGGGACGCACTCTAATATGGCGTTGTACAATGTCTTGAATGTCGCCGGAGCAATATTGGTAAAGCTTCAGGTGATGACCGGCACGTTCCTCTGAAGGGGATGGGATGAGATGGGGGACGACGCAAGGGAAGGGCGAACGAACCGAATATGATAACGGCGACATCGACCGAGCAAAGGACACCGAGCTCGTAGGCCTTCTTGAAGAGGCCATTCTTGCGCTATGAATGAATGGGGAGGAAAGGATGATAATAATAAGTGCCAAGCCGGGTGGAAAACAAAAATAGCCGAAAGGCTACCTTTAAAAAAGTGACAGAGCGATTACGCTCGTGCTATGTATAAGAGGTGGTGAGCGATTGGGAGTCAAAGATGGAATGCAGGTAAAATTGGAGACGATGGGGCGGGAGGAGAAGCGAGAATAGGACTCGTCCTTGGCATGGAAGGAAGGACATACGGTGATGGGCTGAATTTCGATCTTTCTCCTACCCATTTGTTGAGAGGGGGGCGTGCAAGGGAGATGATGAGAGTGCGGGTCAAAGAGAAGGGCGACGAGTAGGACGGATGGGAGGGTCTTTCAAGGAGTTTGTATCTTTCCACTGGCAGCATGTAATTATTCCGCGACCGGGTGCCGAACGCAAGCAACTCCAAACGGCGCTCAGATCAGATTCAGTCACAGATCCGGGTTCACAGATCGCGATCTCCGGCCCCCACCACTTTCCATTTCAGGAAATAACGATGACCCCGGGTCGTTTATATTACATAATTAATACACTGGCCAATCAGACGTCTGTTCCCACTCCTCCTGCATCGCTTCTCCGCAGCAGAGATCCATCGCCCGCCTCCTCCCAGCGACCACAACGCTCTACTCACCGCAGGAGAAAAGAGTTCTCGATGTCCATGCAGTCCTCGGCCAACGCTGCTGACTCAGCGGATTGCGGGCGCCCGTTCGCATACGCTCTTTTCTTCTCGTCGCACATGCTGCTTGGGTCCACCAGCACAGTCCTTCTCCTCGGTCGGGACCTGCCGATCGAATCCGCGACTGCAGACCCTTCTTTACTGCTTCCTAACCCCAATCGGCCGCCTGCGTATCGTGCCTGATCTAAAGTGGCCATCCGCACAAGCGACGTCAAAGATCGCTCGGGACAGCCTATGAACCTCAAATTTATCTCACTGCACCAAAAATAATAGCCTCGATCCCCTCAACTCGTTATTTATGGCTTGTATTTTTATCCGTGTCTCTTTATCCAAGCGACGCAATCCAACAACTGACAGTTTCCGCTCGCATATGTCCTCCGCCACTCCGTGGACATCTACTAGTCACCCCTGTTGATGGACAGCTAGATCGGTGCAAACCGGTACCCTTACTGTTCCGCACCCCGCATTGCAGTCGCGTAATGACGAGCTGTGTTTTCCTTTCATCCGGCGGCCCGCTAGGTTCCACACTGTGTGGCGACACTCGACCCCTAGCAGAAACCTCTTGAACACCACTCAGCATCTCCGGTCTTCCCTCGCCTGCGCTTCTTTGTCGTGGATCAGGGTCATTGGTACATCCTTGTTCCTCTAATAGTACCCGGCTGATAAACCACCTCGAATAGGAAACATCCAAGCCACCTCCAAAATCTTCGAAAAGCACCGCGTCGAAGGTTGTTGGCCACTGCTTACCCCCCGTCGAGATATTTCAGGACATTCGTCCTCCGCGACTCTCGTAACTCGGTACGTCTGAGGCTATTTGGTGTCTTATTTTTGCAGCGTTCAGCGTAGTTGACGAGTCCTTGGGGCTAGGGTTCTGCAGTTCCTAAGCTGTCCTTATTGTTAGATCATTGGCTCTGTCCGGAACGATTTACCTGTGGCGGACCGCGGCGTATCGCACTACCTTCGACCCACGTCCACATACTGGTGTCCACGATACATGGCCAGCCACCAGCCTCTGATTCATAATCGCCCTTCTATTCCATCTATGAATCCGGCCCGACCCTCCGCGCCTGGTGAGAAAAAAATTGTGGTGGCCCAGGGTGCAAAGTTTCATCCACACGTACATTAATGACCTTGGTCTCCACTCGATCCTTGG
Source organism: Fistulinella prunicolor (assembly GCA_038089875.1). Classification (NCBI taxonomy): domain Eukaryota; kingdom Fungi; phylum Basidiomycota; class Agaricomycetes; order Boletales; family Boletaceae; genus Fistulinella; species Fistulinella prunicolor. The sequence goes on from JBBPLP010000639.1 coordinate 10,212, forward strand.
GTGACTCTGTTTCCGTATTTGGGTACAGTCAACTCTAAGCCTTGTACGGGGACAAAGGGACGGCAACCATACGATATAGCGATGAGGCATATGGAGCGTTCCGTAAACTGGCGTACAATAGTGTGGCACGACCCGATTTGATATGCGAAAGGGCGCTCGGCGATCCAACGTACCGACCTCGCAAACACGTGGGTGTTCCCTGATCTCATAACATGCAGGTGCAAGTGGCCCTAAATCCCGGCCCGGGTCCACGACGGTCTGGCCTTGGTCACGCCCTCGGAGGTCCGAAGGAGGGTAGACGAGAGGAAAATGCGATATACACGCCATCAAAGTCTTGAGACTGAACGAGCGAAAAGTATTAGCACGTAACATCGCTTCTCTAGCTGTGTTTTGTTGTGTGTGTGCGAAACACAAAGAGTGAGAAATGAAACAAAAGAACAAACAGGACGGAAAGGGGGGAACGCGTGCGACTGTGGTGGCATGACCCATGTGGTGCATGCACGTGGTGGGGGAGAGGGGGAACGTAAATGGTACCATGAATCCCTCCATTTGCAGGCTTACCACATACCCTTGGCATGACCGTTCTGGCTCATGAATCCCGGTCGTATGTAAATGACCACCACCATCGGGGTTATGAATTGTCGTTGCTGGCAGGATGGTATATCATATCTAAATCGTGGACGCCACAGACCATCATGGAAGTTTGGATCACATGAAAAAGGGAGCAATTGGCATGGTCGAGGACGTCATTGGGCCTGTCGAGGCAAGGGCGACAAGGCGAACAGCCTGGCGAAAATGCATTGGCAAGTCGGACGTTGGCACATAAATCACGTTCGTAAACGTGGCTTCTGATAAACCCTCCTCAAGGCCACACCACGGTGGCTGTTCATCAAGATAAAGAAGGACGTGCCAAGCGACTGATCGATTGACATGGAAGCCTGCCCGCTTTTCCCTTGCCAAGGGTTAGTTGGAGCCACCGATCGTGCGCTGTTGGTTAGTCGTGTTCTATCGTGGCATGGGGCCAGAAAAACGATGCCAGGTATGATGGTGTCCCGTAGATTATGAAAAAAAAAGACACCCCGATAACGGGGAACAGAACAGAAGCGTGAGGTACGGGACGGTCGTCGGATGTGGCGAGGGGGCGTGCTCCACACCTTCGTTTCGTCCTATCCCGTTCATCGCGTTCCAATCGACACGTCGTCGTTCCCAGCGGGGGCAATCCGGCGCGCCGCCATCACATCACTTGGAAACTCGCTGTCCGGCACAGAGCGAGAGAGGAGAGTCTGGAGACAAAGAATCGCTGAGATCGCGTTCGTGGAAAACCCTGAGCCGACCGATGGGCGGGTTTCGTTGCCACCGACCGATCTTGGGGTTTGGGTACACGAAAAAGTCTTAATGAGAGGTTGGTCAGACACGGGCGGCTGCTCTCACGGTAGCGGCCCGGGGTTGAATTGTTCTTCCGATCCTCGGTGCGACAGCTGGCGCTGATCACGGCGTCTGGGTCCATCCCGACTCTACGGTACGCTCCAAGCGTCTCTCTCACTGGTGAGAGGACCACGTGTCCTTGAAGCTGACACGACCAAACCGTCGAAAAACGCGATACGATGCACCCGAATTCGACCTCATTACACATCGCACGCACGTCGCGCACGTCGTCTACGCGACGGCGGGCTAGTAGCACGGCGTTTACCGTTCTAATTGCAGCGACGGTCGTGCACATCCAGGCAACACACAATGACGTCGTTGATGGACCTCACAGGCCGGGGCCCAGCCTAGGTTCCCTGCAGGTTCGTCCGAACGTGAACCCTGCATAGTACCCCATACTTCTTTCCGAACCCTGGGGAGATCATCCCGTCAGCACCCAGCGATGCGATGCCGCTCGTACACGACCTTCCATTCGCCTCGGCCTCCCCCACATGTCCACTCGCCCTGAGCGTGTGGGATTGGAGCTCGGAGTTAGTTCGGGCGCGAGGTGCCTCCAAAACGATCCAACCGATAGGCATCGCCGTGCAAAAAGGACATGTGAGGATGATGGGGCGCGGGTCGAATCAGGGGACGCGGATTTGTCGGTGCGCTGGGAGGACGATCGAGGTTTGCATGCGCTTTCGGGACGTGGCTTTCGCGTTCTCATCGGACTCACTTCGCTTTAGGGTCTTTCCGGTGTCATTGTCGACATACTGAACGCCGATGGCGTTCGTTCGTCCACTTACATCCTCGGGAGCAACATTTGTTACGCGGTGAGGATGTCACATCTCACCAAAATCGCATCCAAGTTGCGCTGACTCACGATGTGAAGCACCGTGGTCGCATCACCCACCGGCAAAACACATGGTACGCCTAGCCCCTCCTTTGTGTTCTTATCACATGCATTTTCCGTAGTCCTGGTCGTGTTTTCCCTACGGATGAGGATCACACAGTCGCTGGATATGGATATATTTGACTTGTTGTGGGTGGTTTAGTCAGGCACTTGTGATACCGTGTGGCACGACGCAGAGTCGGATCTTGGAGGCAAGGAACGATACAGTAAGACAGAGATAACGGAGGCAATGGTAACATTGGTGCTTTTACATGTTCGTACTCAACCGTCAGTCTGAATAGTCCACAGAGTAGCGTTCAAGATGAGACGAAGCAACAGAAACTTGAGAAGCGTCACTGAAAATGAAAACTGACACTAATAGTGAAGCCGCGGTCATCTGACGTCGGGAAGGAGAACTGAGCGCGATGATGACGCCGGTTGACAAGGCGGTACCACGCCACGTGCGCAGGGTGTATCGATCGGACAGGGGGTAAGCTTAGGTTATGTTTTGTAAGGATGCAGCTCACATGGTCCAGAGTTATTTCTGGCCGCTCGATAATCCGTGCCCCTACCGCGCGGTATATGCACTTGGTGGAATCGAGGGCCCGATAGGCTTTATGAGACAGGTTTGTCAGCGTGAGACCACGAGAGACAAAGGAAGAATGAAAAAACTGGCTCACCGGGGAGTATGGGGGTGGACTTTGATCTCTGTCATTCGCTCTGTCAGCGATCGGGGTTTCCATTGTATGCACATGACGGGGACTCGGAGGAAGGGGAGCTCCCTGTTCTTGCTCTCGAACTGGCGGTGAGGTGCTCTGCATTTGGCCTGGGTGTCCAATACTCTGTGCTTGGTTAGCGGATGCGGGCCTCTGCACTGGGACTGAAGGTGTGGTGTTGGGTACTTGGCTGGGGGGTGCGGGTCCCTGAACATGCGCTGAAGGTGAGGGTCTCTGCGCTTCTCCAAACGGTGCGGTACTTGGCCCTTGATCTGCAGGCGCGGTTCGTTGCGCTTGGCCTGCATATGTAGTCCTCTTTGCTTGGTCAAACGGCGGGGCGCTCTGAGGCGTCGGGTAATACCATCCGAGGTTGGGTGCACCGGACCCGTAGGGCGCTTGCCTTACGGGATGCGTCTCCCGCCATACGGGAATCGTTTGCGGCTGGCCAGTACCTTGACCGGTGTAACCAGGGACGGGAGTCGGCTTGAGTCGACGGCGACGACGACGACAGGCCAAGATGAGCAAGACCAAGACGAGGGTAAGTAGCGCGACGGCGCCTGCACGAACAGAATAATCAGATCGTCAGCATCACATGGATCGTCCACTAGCCGGGACGCAAAGGTGGGAGACACGCACCGATGGCAATCCCAACGATCCGCCCTGGCGTCAGCCAATAGTAATAATAGGGGTAAACCGCTTTTTCTTGCGTCTGCGCACGCACGACGCTCCGTTGGATGGCCATGCCGACGAGAACGAGGATCCGGGCGGGTGCAGGTAGAGACGGCAGGTGCATGTGTCTGGGTTGTCGAATGTCACGTTTGACTGGTGTTTTGTCTTTGCGGAGACGTTCGACTCGGACGCGTTCCGAGATCCGTGACGCGACCGTGACTCCTATACATTTTCTTATTGAGCCTTCGATGATCGTCGGCACAGCAATCGTGCCTACTATTGGCGCTCTGTGTCAGGGGAAATTCGAACGACTTGGAGAAAGTGGATATATGGATATGAAATGCGTCTTCTTCCCCACTGGGGCTGTGGCAGGTCTGTGTGACAAGCAATGATAGCGACCCAGTCTGACTGACCGCGCTGTGTCTTGTGATATCATAGCCTCGCGCCATAAGATGTCTTGGAGGCGGATAAGCGTCGGCCAAGCACAAATCGATGGTATTGGCAGTGCGCGGATGCTCCACTGAAGAGAAGAGATCGATGAAGCTCCTCCAATTTGTGCTATCTGCCTTCCAGGACGCGGATGACTCTCCGGTAGCAGGTCTGCTATCGCATGAAACTGTTCACTCCCATTGATCATCGCGCCTCCAGACTCGGACTTGTGTCGCCCGGCCCCCTCAGGCTTAACCGTAATGCGATTCATGTGGACCACCGACCCCGCTACCATTGGGCCTCCGGCTGGCGTACAACGCGGATTCAACTCTCGAAAGTTCACGAGCGTTTCAAGGGCTATTCGTGTTTCCTGGGCTCAGGATACACGTCCATATCATTCCACCTCAACCAATCCATGAAATCGAAGAACAGCTATGTACATTGTTCATCACCCTGTCCCATCCGCTTCACGATACATAAATGATAAAAGCTAGCCAAGTACGCGGCAAAAGGATCATATTCTGACTTCGCACCAGCCGCCCAACTTGAACATATCCTGCGACTGACACGTGATGGATATATCTCTGCGAGTAGAAGACTCCAGTCGATCAGCACCAATGCTTCCGAATGCGACCCTTGTTTTTGGAATCTTGTTTTGGGGCTAGGGACGAAACGAGGTGTCAAGTTTTTTGCTCCACGCTGCGATAGAATGAACGGCAACATGCGCATGACTTGGGTCGAGACTGGTCTGCCGATGAAAAGCGCGCTCCTGGACTCAAGCAGCTCGAGCTAAGCAACACCGAGGTTGTGGAGGCATCCATACTTCATCGAAGCAACAGAGGAAACCAAACGGAATTCGTTTGGGCCGTGCCTGCACAACGCACAGTTCGCTCGGCGTCTCAATGTTGTCTTTCTACCGCTTCTTCATCCTTTCCCAATTTGACCACGCTCGGTCTTCACGAACACGTTGTGGAATGTAAGCGGGAGATCTCGGCCCGCTCCATGATCCGTGTACGGTATCTTCGAGTCAGTGGGCGAGTGTTTCTAGAAGTGAGAGTGGTGTTCATCTTGTTTGATTTATTACTGTCCTTGACGTATATCA
>JBBPLP010000640.1:0-15342 GCA_038089875.1 Fistulinella prunicolor
TGCCGGAGACAACCTTATCAAGCCTCCAACCATCATAGCCATGGTTCCGGCGCATAGAGGTGTCACCTCAAACACTGGCTGACGACATATTGTTTCGGGCGGTTTCCCGCACTCATTTTGCATCCTAAAAAGAGTCTAGTCGAGAAGTCGACATACGGCACCCCTACCTCCCCACGGATGCGCGGCGTCGCAGTTGATCAGGCCCATTGTGTTCATACGAAGGGAAACAAGACATACCATCGGATGGAAGTCGTGCACAACAGATCTGGTGACGCTTATCTCCACAAATGGAGTGTTGCTGTGACTGACATTGAAAGTACGGAATGATAAACGTGAGAAGGTCGACGGATGGGCGCCGTTATGTCACCGAAATGGTCTTCATAGGGCGGTACACTTCTTGCCCATACCCGTCCATGACACAGCCACATTCCTTACTCTCAGATACTTGCAACCGATCCTGTCGTTTGTTTTACGTCGGTCTTCTCAGTCTTCTCCTCCTCCTCACATTCATTCATGTTCGCTGGCAGTTTCTTTCCAAACGGCAGCTCGTCCTGGCCAACCTTCACAACTTCAAGCTCCAATCCCGCGAGCAACTGCCACTGACGGCGCTCTCTTCACGCGACCAGTTCAGGCACGTCCTCTCTCGTTTCGTCACTGCATCCATGTCTGGCACTCTCGGCCAACGCCAGCCCTCCCAAACCGTCATCCCCGCATCCAAAAATGGTGGTCTCAAAAAAATGCCCCCATATTGGTACCCATACACGACCATGGCGAAAGAGCGGTGGCTCGGTAGAGAGATTCTAGAAATCGTTTCCACAGAGTTCAGAGATCGCAGTATGGAATATTATGTGGGTGCGCTTGTCCCTCATCTCATCCGATCTTGGTGGACGTGCCTTTTTTCAATGTAGAGATATGCCCTTGAATCAGGCGTCACTACGATCAATGCACAGGTCGCCAAACCGGATACAGTGGTCAGGAACGGTGATCGCATCGAGTCAGTGTCTGAATAGAGCAAGCGAGACGCCCGTCATTGACCGTGTGGATAGGAACGTCGTTCACCGACATGAGCCCCCTGTGACGGCCACACCGGTCAACATCATACTACGCGACAACGAACGGGATTTTTTGGTGATCGATAAGCCCGGAAGCATTGTTCGTCATCTCCATTTGTCTCTGGTGGCCAAATTGTTAATCAACATCACAGCCTGTACACGCCTCAGGGAGATATTACCGACATAGTCTTGTCGAAATACTTCGGGTCGAGTTCGGCTTCGACAAAGTATACAGTGCGTCTTACGTCCCCGTCGTCCTAGTCCCTCATGTCGAACCCCAACCCATAGCGATCAATAGACTGGATAGACTAACGTCCGGCCTTATGATACTACCGCTCAATGCTAATCTCGCACGATCTCTCACGCGTGAATTCATGAATGGTTCCGTGAGGAAGGAATACGTGGCCAGGTGCAAGGGGGAGTTTCCCGCGTGCGTTTCATCCGTGGACCTAAATATATCTGATAACATGTTGACTAGTTGGTCTTATTCAGGGGAGAAATCGTGTGTGAACAGCCATTGTTGACCGTAGACAGACAAATGGGTCTGAATATTGTACATCCGGAGGGAAAGGTACGGTTCCTGTCCCCTTCCCATTTCCATCCTAGTCACATCCTGTAAGCCTGCCAAAACGGTGTTCACCAGGCTCCACTACGACGCGAATACCGATACGAGCGTCCTACGATGTAGGTTCCCGCTCGCATTCCTCTCATCGTCTAAACAAAGCTTTCGATCATTTAGGTCGTCCATTTACTGGTCGTTGTATGGTGTTTCATTACTTCCTCTTCCGTTCTGAAATGGTTCTTTTGTCGGTTCCGTCATCTCTATTGTCATTCTTGGCATTCGTCTCCCTCTTATCAACGCCGTCATGCCATTATGACTTCTCAAGCTCATCAAATACGGGTTCATCTTCAATACCTCGGACATCCCGTCGCTAATGATCCAGTGTACTCGGAAGAGCGCATATGGGTAAGCCTACTTTAATTCCCATTTTCATTCGACTGCGGAGTGCGCTGCATCGTGTGTCCTTTTCCTTTCCTAGTCGTATATCCTCATTCGTCGATCTTGCGCCCCTTGTCATGCTTCCGTCTGCTCACCTTACTCGCCCCTATGTGCAGGGTCCCAACTTGGGAAAGAACGGCATCGATGTCATACCTAGCCCCGAGCGATTCGCTCCCGCCCCTCCTGAACACCTCCAGAGTGACGATAGCCACGAGTCATTAGCCACGAGCGGCACACGCATAGACGCCCAATCCAGATCTGGAAAGATTGAGAACCGAACCCAGGATGAAACAAACGAAGCTTCCCCACAGCGGGAGAAATTACTTCCTAGAGAAACAGGCCATGACATCGGCATGGGCTCTCCCGTCCCTCTCTCTGCCGAGGCCGTCCAGGTCATCACACGCTTAAGGAACATGAAGGTCTGTCCTACATTTCCGTCTCGTTCCTTGTCAATATCGGGCTTGCATTGGGTTTGATTTGTGACTGTAAAAATACATTAGCCGCTTACGTGTCGTGTTTCTTGCCTTCATTTCTAGGACGAAGACGAGGATTGGAGCCGATGGCGCGATGTCGTCTTTCGGGCCAAGGGCGCTCTGACGCCAAAAAGCTTCCGCCGGCCACCGCCGTTGCCCCCACAGAACAAACGAAAAAGGGGTGGGAAAGCCTCCCTAGAGCCAATGATGACGGAGGATGTTCGCGAGTGCGTCGGGCAAGGTATGACTGTCTCGCTAGAGCAGCCATCAACGCTCTCGAAACTCCGATTTGAGCCCACACTCGCTCGAGAGCAAGACGGGTCCGATGACGATGCGCCGCTGCCATCCGAACTTGCAACTGGGGCTACATCGAAACCAGGAAACGCAGACGCGGTTGTGTTGCCCCAACTTACCCTATCCGAAGCGACCGCCCGCCTCCCCGAGCTCGTGGCGCCCGAGCTTCAGCCGGAGGCAGACTCGGCGACAGGCACGCGCTACTGCCCCGAATGTTATCTGCCGCTGCACCCAGACCCCAAGCCCGAGAAACTCTACATATTCTTGCACGCGCTCACGTACGAGTTGAGTCTGGGGCGGTTTGAGACAGAGATGCCCGAGTGGGCCAAGGAGGGGTGGGAGTGGGAACGGTGAATTCGGGAGAGGGGGGAAGAGGGGAAGGGGTTCGATCGGACGGGTTATCGAAACTGAGGTAGCGATGCAGATTAGATCCATATTGTGGTGTCGTGCCGGGGTTGATGCGTTGGCGTTCCTGAGGTTGGGTTTCCCTACCGGTTCATCCTGCACGTCCGGACCGTCCGGACCACCCTGCCATGTCCGCCATTATGCTATTACATGATTGAAGAGCGTGAATGATAGATACATGTCGGACCTCGATCGCTTTGACAGGATACCATATGGCAAGAGTATGAATCGTCTCTCATTGGGTTAGATACGTTCTCTGTGACAGACGGGGGGGAGGTGTCTTGACCTGACCTCAGAAGAGCGATTGTACAGGATAGCGGCACGATGCACGTTGGTCGATGGAAGTTTGATTCGACCCCATTGACGCACCGAGATCGCGCGTATGAGGATAAGACGAGATGTAGGCGCGCCCGTGCACATGGGCGCGGTAAGACTGGTCGTCAAATATCGGTCCCGGAAGGGCATTTTCGCGCTGTTTCAAGTCGACCAATGCGTGATCGTACCTGAACGAAAGAAAGAGAAAGGAGCTATAAGCTTATGGGCGCGATGAAGATCGTCCTGGGTCGAAAGATGGGTATGTGGTTTGGCGTGCCTGGCGGCTTCCCGGTGAAGTAGGGGAGCGCGGGTGGGCCTCCGGCCCGATGCAGTGGAGAGGCTTAGTCAGCAGGGCTAGAGGAGCGCAGAGACACGTACATGTAACACTACGCTATACTGAGCCACCAACGCAGCTCAGGGGCTTCCTTCGGTTCCTCCCAGTCCACCGGTCCATTTACTCCCCTATCAAAGGTGTTTCCAAGTGGGGATAAACCATGAACGCCGAACTCGGGAGTCAGTCCAGCGCAAACGTTGGAGTTAGGTCGATGTGCACTGACGCCAACATGAGTGCGAGCACTAAAAAGCCCAGCAGGAACAGCGAGAACTATGCAAGAGTGATCTGAACCAATGTCGTGGCGCTAAATATAGCCGTCTCAATTGCCACAATCTTCCCGACTTTGGGCTACGTAGTACCCTGGGAGGGGATCGGTGGAAGGATCGAGAACAAGTAACCTGTCAAACGTAGCAGGCCCGTGTCATCATCGTGCGGTTTACTCACTCACCTTTCAACTGAAGGGCAAGGGCAAGAATGACGCGTGTTGCGTTATCGAACCTTCATGTATCAAGTTCACGTGCCCGACTCTTGACATTAGCACGCTAGCATAAATGTGTAGGACGGAGCCACGTTTCTTCGAGGATGACATTATCATGATGACTGGGCGTCGGGTGGTGGCGACCACACCTGCCATGACGTGTCAGGTACTGGCGAACATGGGGTTGGGGTTGGAGGAACGGAGTACCTCGTCGAGGAGCTTGGGGAGGATACACTGAAGCTCATGAAGACAGTGAAACAAGCGACTGATCCGGGACCAGAGTTCCCAAAGCCGGTACTCCAAACGGCTCACTGACTTTATTTTTTTCTGCTGAGGACCACTTTCAAGGTGAAACACGAGATGTGTCGCACATGCGCGCCCTCCGAATCCGACGGAGAGGTGAACGCAAACCAAGCATCGATCGTAAAGGCGTCGCTAACAGAGAGCTTGTTGTGGGTTAATATTGTTATGCGGCGACGATAAAGATAAGGAAACAACCTCCAATCAGCGTACCTTGTTGGTGAACCAGAGTCGATACGGCGGCCGCGGTAGTCTTGAAAAAAATGGACGAAAAGTAGCCACCAATGGTTACGAATACGAGATGCGTCTCGATTCATGCAGGCATTATGACGACAACAAGCGATTACGAGCGGCTTGAGTTGCCGTCGCTTATCCGCTCGAAGCGGAGACTGAATCCTCGTCGGCCTCTCGGCTTCTTGGCGGCCCGAATTGTACGGAGGACCGAGCCAACGAGGTTCTCGACATACGCTCAACTTCACCCTCGAATGAAGTATTCGAGAAGGAAACATACTAATTTAACTCCAGATTAGAGCCCACCACGTCCGTCTCTTTGTTGTGCGTTCGGATTCTGATGACAGGACTACACTCATGTTTGGCTTCAGTCTGGTTCAGAATGCTTGTGGCGTACATTCTAGTAGATCCACAGGACAAACATGGTGTGTCCCTTCACATCTTTCAGAGTTCGTCCCTCTCCTCGAAAATGCCTCATTCTTCTTCGTTTTACTTTAGAAAAATCAAACACATATCACCTCGTGATTATCATCATGAGCGCAAGTCGACGGGTCGACGTCGCTTTGGCGACGTCTCACATATAAGACTGACAGACATATTCAAGTCCTTGCGGCGCAGGACCGTCCTACACAGAGATATTTCTCGGCGATCAAGATCATCTTTAACTCGCTCGCAAAGCTTTCCACCGCCCTTTTCTGATCGCGACGATTCCTCACCTGTGCAACTATCTTCACCTAACCCATCCGCATCATCGTCTCTTCATATTTCACGCTACCGCTCCGATGCTGTAAGCATCCTGAGCAACACAGAGGAAGATTGCTCATCCGGAATGAGCACTTCAAGTTTAGAAAACGGGTGGAACCAGTTTACACCACGTTCCTGTCCAGGGTTCGCTACATCTCCTTCCATTTTCCAGCTGCGCTCGGCATCAGAGAAGGACTATGTGGTCGAACGATTGGAACAACACTTGCGCCAACTGAGCCTGGCGGATGCGAGTTCGGACCACCACGATGCGCAGATCCTCGAGACTTCCGAACCTTCACGTGATATCGCCATGGACGTGTGTGTGGGGAGCCCAAAGCCAGATGCTACGCGCATATCTTTCCAACGAACCGCTCGTGGGCCGGGGATGACCTCCTCACGTCACGCACTCGGAATCTTCGGCCTCGATATACAGGAACCAACGTCTTTGCATCGCGATCAAAACGTCGTCCCGATGATCCTCATCACGTCCGTCGATGCCAAGCAAGCGAAACCATTGCCCCCTTCGCCCCAACAGTGGTCGTCGACCGGCAGAACGCCGTTCGGCCTATCTAACCTCGTCAACCGCCCCACTAACGCTAACGCCCCGTCTTCTGCTAAATCCAAACGAACAACTGTTCTTCCTGACGATCCTTTTACGACGCAACCTCAACCTCACCGCGACAGGAAGCATGGCGTTGTTACTATGAGTCGTCCTGCTCCTGGCGACGATCGATTCACCTTCCGACTCCCCTCTTTCAACCTCAACTTGTTGGCCAATGCGAACCCGACCAGGCTTACCGACCCCGAAACGCCAACGCCGATGTGTTGTAACCACTTTGGTGACTGTACGGGCGATCTGTGGGAGATATTGCATCCCCCGCTTGTCGCTGCTAGGTTTACGTTGCCTCCGTTCGAGTTGCCTCCCCTGAGTACGGACCTGTTCAACGATGTGTCTAGGCCATGTTAGATACTTTGGTCTTGTATAGGTTTTGACTTGAGCATTCAGTGACATATTGATCCATCATGCGCCATGATCAAGGCAGTACTTGTGGAACTGCGCTACAAGGCATGATTTTGGGTCAGAGACATCGGCGGGGGTCAGTAAGTGGGATGACCATTGTTACCACCGAGCGTGCGTGCATATGCGGCAATCTGTACACGTATATTACATTAAATGTGGATGCGCACTATGCAACCGGCGAGACACTGTCAAACTACTGAAACACGTATCATATTCCCAGCTTGCTGAGAATCACTTCCAGGCTTGGGTTCCCACCAAGTCTTGCCACCTCGGTACGAGTTTGCGCCTCCAATGAGCTCAATGCACTAAGAGTGTACTTGAACGAATTTGTCACTTCGTCGAGGTAAGTGATCATCTGACGCTTGACCGCCGGACTCTTGGGCCGTTCGCGGAGGACATCTGCAAAACTGGTGAGTTCAACGGACATGAAACAGAACGCTGTTCATACCTAATATGTATTTGCTTTCAGGCTTTCCTCTAACACCGGGAATGATTGGAAATGAAAACTTGCCCTCTGTCAGGTCTTCAGCAAATCCCTTTTTTTCCGTGTACTAAATGATGAATGAGAGACAAGTGGGCCGCCAGACATGAATGTACGCACCAAACTACTCTGTAAATTCATGTAGTCGTCGCGAACCTGGTACCAGATACCCAACAAGTCGACGAGTGGGACATAATTTCTGATGGAAAACATATTCATATCCATGTATATTAGACATTTTTCGCGACGTTCAACTTACATATCAGTATTGATGGTAACACACTCCATCATCAATCGTACTGCAATCCGCAGTATTCCTCCTGTCTCTGAACATTGGATGAGTATGTAATTTGCTTCGTTCTGTCATCGTTGAGTATTTACTGTCTTTCACCATCTCTATATACTCCTCTTCAGTCGGACACTGGAGGTGGTCACGCCAAAGCATTTCCCTGCCCTGACCACGGTGCAGCGCCAACATTTCGTCTGATCAATCTTGCCTCAAAAAGGACTCACGGGGGTCAAGCGACTAGCTCACCATTGAGAACTTGAATTAAACGAAGACTACGATTCGAGTAATTCGAGGTGGAAAGGCGCTGCGCATCATATGGTTGTTCAACTTGAGCCAGAAAAGGAATCTTGAGGACCTCTTGGTATACCAGGAAATAGACGTAGTTCGCAGAATTGATGGTTTGGGGTATGCCATATACCTTGTGTGCAACTACGACCAGCGTTTCAGATATCCGCTGCGACTATTCGAGACGACGTACCTGGCTTTCCTCTTCTCAACTCTGAGTCATCTTCGATATCGTCCACTCTGCAGCAGGGTGAGTACTGGCGTGCAAGCGAATGGAATCAAAAACGTACAGGAGACTTGCGTTGTGCAACAATTCTGTTACGCGAACTATGGCTTCAAGTTGAACTGGAGGTACTTGAAGCCAATGGTTGAAGGCCTGTATGAGTTGATTGCAGATATTTTTTCCCGGAGAGGACGCGATATACGTGTAAGGTTCAAGTAATTCCTAGTGCGCGACGACGTCAATCGAGAGGACCAAGGGGAAGCACTCGACACACTGCTTCTTGTTCCGCAGTAAATTGAGGGGACGGTCCCGATAAGAATGAAAGGATGTTATCAATAAATGGGTGGTGCATGCTAACAAGTGGTGTACAGTGCCGGCAGGCCCAATGCTCGCATAGAACAGTAGATACCGTGAGGAATTCGGCGTGGAGGTTCGGATGAACTATCAAGTTTGCGTACTCCGCTTCTCACGGGCCTTGTGCCAGACAGTGACCTTCTACAGGAGGTTGGAATGCCAGTCACGAGTATCGTCATTGCGCACGGTCATGATGGATTTCAAGTTGCTTCCCGTATTCTCGGAACGCGAGTGCATGACGCAAATCGACGACGAATAAACCAGCAGTGGGGGTGAAAAGAGACTCAAAGAACCCAGGGTTGCCTGGAAAAAAGTGAAACATCGCACTTCCGAGCACAGACTCTGGGTTAGTTCAATGAATTTCCTGAATGTAAAACAATGATATACTGGTTGATATGGTGGTAACACAGTGGACGACAATGTAGATCTAGACACCGATATGTACATAAAGAATTCGTTGGTCAAATGGGATATCCACCTCCTTTATCGTCTTGTGCAACGCTGATGCTGCACGGGTATGATCCAGACGACCAGACTCGTCCACCATGTGATCGTAAAACATCGATGACATCTTCTCCGTCTGCGCGTCGTCCACCGCCCACATCGTCCCAATCACAGAAGGGAACCCGGCGAACTGCATCGCCGACGCAAGATGGATCATCTCGTCCGGACTTTTCTCGTCACCCACAGTGGTGTGACACGCAGAGAGATATGCGAACTGAGCATTCTGCAGTTCGCATCGGATGATGCGCTCAATCGTGAAGTGCCCATCGAAGAGTGCAAATGCGGACCTGAACGGATCTACCTGGTTCGGGAGTCCGTGGCATGCAAGATGAACCCACTGATTCTTGTTCAGTTCTTCAGCCACCCGCCCGATGTGCGAATCTATTCCCTGGATACATGTGAATGTAGTAAGGCCAGCGACACGCCGACCAATGCTCGCCAGTTCGGCGCCCACCGAATGGAGTTCGCTCTCCCCGGCGGCTTTTGCTTGACCAATCGCAACAAAGCGTTTCGCCTCACTTGTATAACTGCATAGTTGGTAACGTCTAGCACGGATGAGGGCGGTGAGGGTGGGGGTGTAAGATGAGATATACAAATCAGCAAGCCCCTGTTGACCCTTCCTATATGGATCAGCAGCATGTAGGGGAAGAAGTGAGAACTCGGCGGTAGGGCACCACCAGATGCGTGATTGAGGTGGATGTATTGTCAGAAGGAAGTCGACAATAGGCGAAACGACCTTATCCCAGAGTTCCCGCAAAACGGCTGCAAGACGCTTTCTTATGTCTATGATCTTTGCAGTAGCAGTAAAGGCATGGAGCTTCGATGATAAGTCTCGAACACATTGTCGTGTGAAACGCAGCGGGATATGGACCGGATGTCGATCGGGTAAGACGACGAGCGCGTCACAGCCGTATTCGCTCGCATTTACAATGATGATAGGCCCCTCGCTGGCAGCTTTTTGGAGGTCGGAGAAGAGCGAGGGTAGGAGAAAACGGGAGAGACTAGGCAGCTCTCGGATAGCAGTCACGACTTTGTGTAAGTCAACGTTCAGCCTGCACACACGATCATGCCGATCTGCGCTGGCAGGAGAATCAAGGACACTTCGAATACGCGAGGTCAGGTGCGTAAACTTGTCTGCAAATATTTCTCCTGTCGGGGCAGCTGCCCTAACATCATCGAGAGGGGAACGAAGGCGAGTAAGTTGAGACCAAAAAACACCCCGGCCCTGTTCTAGAAGCTCAACAGCACTGGTAGGAGAGAAGTTGCGAAGACAAGCCGAGAATGCGTCCACTGCGAACGACGATGTGAGGTCCTTGAGCAGGTTTAGATGCTGAGGCAATGAGGGCAGAGTAGCCAGATGGTGTGTGAGCAATCGAAGGAATGTGTCGTATGCTTGGAGCGTTGTAGGATGCTGGAAATGTTCGGCCATGTGGATCCATGCTCTAGCAGCAGATAGGTCGGCGTAAGACACAGTTTGGGTTATCTGTGTTGTATGAACACAGAGGCTGAATAGTTCTTCTTTATCCTTCAACTGACTTGACCGATTGAACCGAATATGGAGGTATCGTGCAAGGTTCTCCAATGCTGAAGACCGGAGTGGATGTCCTAGTGGATGAAGCCCTAGCGCGTCTCTGCCGAGGACAATCGCCTCGTCAAGGTCGTCCTTTCCCCCGAGACACTTGTACCGAGTAGAGAGATAGAGCGCGACATTGTTCAAAGATGTTGAGCGATCTGGGTGTCCTGGTGGGCGAAGGGTTAATGCATCTCGGGCGAGAACAATAGCCTCGTGGAGGTTATCCACTTCCTTGAGTTGCTTGTATCGTGCGGAGAGATCAGCTGCGACATTGTTCAGAGATGTCGAACGATCCGGATGCCCCGGTGGGCGAAGCGCCAGCGCGCCTCGACCAAGGACAATGGCCTCATCGAGGTCATTAAGTTCTCCGAGACACTTGTACCGTGTAGAGAGATAAAGTGCGACATTGTTCAAATATGTCGGGCGATCTGAGTGCCCCGGTGTGCGAAGGGCCAGCGCATCTCGAGCGAGGGTGATAGCTTCATTGAGGTCATCTAGTGCTCTGAGTTGCTTGTATCGAGCAAATAGATAAATTGCAACGCTGTTCAAAGAGATTGGCCGTTTTGGGTGCCCAGGTGGGTGGAACGTCAGAGCATCGCGAGCAAGGATGACAGCCTTGTTGAGATCCTCCATTCCACCAAGCCGCTTGTACCGAGCGAAGAGATGGGTAGCAACATTAATCAGAGACATCGCACGGCTAGGGTGCCGCAACGGGCAAAGTACCAGTGCATCTTTGCTAAAGACGATGGCCTCATTGAGATCCCCCACTGCTCCGAGGCGCTTGTACCGAGTGAAAATGTAAAGGGCAACGTTGTTTAAAGACATTGGACGATCTTGGTGCCCAGGTGGACAAAGCGCCAGGGCATCACGGCCGAGGACAATGGCCTCGTCAACGTCTGTCATCTCCCCATGCTGGTTGTACCGATCCAAGAGGTGTATTGAAAGCCGGGTCAACGAGTGTGATCGCTTGGAGTCGTGTGGTGGGAAAAGTGCTAGTGCCTTACGATCAAAGGCGATCGCCTGGTCAATGTACTGTTTCCCTCCTCCTTGCTTAAACTTGGCAGTAGCAGAATTCGCCCGTGCATGCAACTGTTTAACTGGTAGACACGTCATTTTACTGATGCTACGTACGGACAAAAAGAAACGAATACCTTGTGATTCCATGGAGGCTCGTGGAGCGTTTTAGCATCCACATTCTCGGACCTATCCGCTAGGGCCGTAGCGCCCGCGCATGGTGTTAGCCGTTTCGACTCGGACTTAAAAGCGAAATTCGCCACCCGAATACGAAACTACGCTGCGTTCAAGCTTGGCCTCTGGTGAAATTTGGATTTAAAGCCGAACTTGTAGAGTTTCACCGTGTACTCGTTCTATCAGGTGGGAAGTCAAGGGAAGTAGGTTCCGAGTGCGCAAGACACAAGCTGACTCGATCGACCTATGTCCTGGCAGTTTAGGTTGTAGCAGTATGTAGGTGCATAGTTATCCACGGGCCGAGTATCAGTGAGCTATTGGTTTTGTCCTCGACTTGTCTGTCGCAAGCCCAGTAGAGGCATCCTGAAATGAGATTACTGGTTTAACCAGAAACAATAATCGCAAGTCGCTCGCGATACAGACGAACAGAAGTTCTCGACGGTCATTTCCAAACATCACATTCACTAATAGAAATCTATCTACCAGTAAATGTCAGTCATTGATCGTGGCCTAACATCATATCTGGACGTGACTAATTTTCCGGTAGTTCGTCAATCCGCCAATCAACTGATTAGTAGCTGCAGGTGAGAGCTCTTTCTTCAGCTCGCGCCTCGCCCATTTCTTCTCATCTTCTTGTTCCAAGGATGTGTTGAATAAGCTTCTTCGGGGAGTCATCGTCATTCCGGCAGCGAGCGATTTGGGCACCTTGGGCAATCATCGCCCCCCAATAACCTGTCCTAAGCTCATTCAATCTCCTCTCGCCGACCTCCGGATCAACTTCATCCCACATTGTCGTAATGAGATGTATGCTCCCTAGAGCGTCTTTTCCGCAGAGCTTTCTGTATACTGGAAGATTTCTCATTGGTTCAATAACCATGCGGTTATCAGTTATCCGGTGAAAATACAAAATACCAGAAAGAAGTTTCTGGTTGTTGTAGCTTGGGACACCGGAACAGAGATGAGAAATGGAAGATAGTGTAATCATAACGCGATACCTTGAATTGAGCCAATCGGAAATCATTGTCAGGATGTCACGATCGGAGTTAAACGTAGTGTCAAAGCCCGGTGTATCCACAAGGACCACGTTTCGCCTACTCTCCTGTTCCCAGAATCTGATAGGTAGGATCTGGCTTGTAAGCGGTTTCAACGTGTGACCTACTCCATAGGTCTCGATACCACTGGTAGAACGTATGAACTAGTAACATATAAATAGAGAGTCACAATATTTGCAGACAATCTCACTGTGCTTTTGCCAGCTCCGGTAGGACCCATGATACTTGGGGATACCAAGTCAGACATGTTCAGCATCAACATCTATATCACGTACGCTATCACGATGTCATCTGTATCACCCAATGTCACCTTCGGCTTGAACATCCGCTGAAGAATCTGTGGGGAGTGTCAAACCGGACTTACGGGACAAGAAGGAATCACATTACATTCCCCATGTTTCGCAGCGTTGTACCCTACTATGTACTCGTTAGTAGAGTATCAACCAAAGGCTCAAACATGGACCTACGGGAGTCTAGATTCTACTTTATAAGTTATAAATGAGCAACTCTTTCGACTGGATGGCGACAAATGAGTAGAATGGTTCGGTCGAGGGATAGCACCAACAGGCGGATGCGGTGTGGTATCGCATACTGCATGCCTCGTGGGTTGATGTCACATCCTGTAATGGAATAGGGTGAAATCATGACAGCGAATTGGACAGGTGCTACAGCGTTCTTGACGAAAACAATATAATGGCTCGAAAAAGCGTAATAAATCAGTTACGTTGATCAGAGGCAGCCCTCGACGAGTGGCTTATGAGGCCTTGAGGTTGAACGTTGAAACGTTGAAGCCCAAATTGTGTCTTCTCTCTGTCTCCGCTCTTGTCTCCGCTCGGCACCTCCCGCAGAGAAGAAGAAAGATAAAAGCCATGACTTCCAGCTTCCGAGGCATTTTTCGGGTTCACACACAGTATTAGGAGGGCGTGTCTGGCGCCACTGCCAGGCTCCTACTGGCCTAACGGAATGTCACAAAAAGTTTTTTTTTTAATTCTAAGCGGTTGAAAGGCCTAAAGGTGACGCCATCTTGTAAGGGGACCCGAAATTATTACAAGGGGGTCGAAATCACTCAAAATATACTCAAAATATACTCAAAATATAGATTCAATAGTCCCAAGGTGGTCCCAAGATGGTTCTCGTCATGGTTGCTGAGGCAGCACCAGACTTAATTTAGACCCAAGTCGCACAAAATGTGGGCATGATTGGAAGGGTGGCTTGGACTTTTGCGACAAACTCTCCGAGTCGTTCTCCCAGTCAACGTTTCACTGCCGACGATATATGCATGCATTCTGGATGGAAAAGGGGGGTACATCGTCTGAATTGTCATTGATGTGGGTCGTTCCGTGGTCAGCGCTCGTTATTTGAACGCTAGGTTCAAACTGAATTCTTGTGGGGAGTCGTTTCAAAGGATTACTCATTCAGGAGGGTCAGGGACTCAGGCGCAGCGTGCAATCCATGCTCGGGGAGTATGTTCTTTTACTATCCCAAAATTTCGAAGCTTGACACACCTCCCGCAGATCATGCACATGGGTATTCAACTTGGTCGATTTGAACGAGTGCCGAGACTGACCTAACGCCTGAAAATGAAGGACAAAATAGCGGACAGGTGCAAGGATGAGACTCAAACATTGCTCCCCTTCGCAAGAATACGATCATAACTGAGCATGAGAAACGAACTCCCTGTATCTTATATGCAACAAGTACTATGCCTAATCACATTTAGTGTAAATCATCTTCAGTAGAACGTCACATTCACTAACAGGTAATTACGAAGGCACCAATCTGAGATCATAGCTAGGGCATGGACATCCAAATGATCAATAACGCAGTTTATTGACTGATTGAAGTCGTATCGTGAGCGTCATAAATACAACGCATGAATGCATGACCTGAGCTTACCTTCATTCTTGCTTCCGTAAAAGAAAACGGAAAAGATTCTTGGACCGTGACAACTTTAGCTCCTGCATTTGACGCGACGTACCATCTATCTGTGCCCGCAATTCATCATACTCATTCTGAAGTCCCTCGAATAGGATAGCATCCAAAGCTCCCTTCCTCTCCTTTTCGATCCTCCGCAGAAGCTCCGTTTGTTTGTCGACCAGTGTCTCTAATTGGGAAAAAAGTTGTTGCCCTGCAGCCGTTTCTCTGATGTCGCACATCTCTTCCTGTAGAAATAACAGCCTGCGAGCATCTTCCTGGCCAAGGATTTGTCGAAGAAGGTCCTTTGGGGAGTCCTCGTCATTCCTACATCGATCAATCCGGGCTCCTTGGCCGATCATTTCTTTCCAGTAATCAGTCCTGAGCTCACCCAACCTCCTCTCTCCGACCCCTGAATCGACTTCATCCCACATAGTCGTAATGAGGTGTACCTTTGCCAGAGCGTCTCTTCCACAGAGCTCTCTGAATGCTCGGAAGTTCCTCATTGGTGCAATAGCCATGCGGTTGTCAGTTATCCGATGGAAATACAAAATCCCAGAGAGAAGTTTCTTCTTGTTATAGCTGGAGATATCAGAACGGAAGTAAGAAACGAAATTTAGCGCAAAATACCTTGAGTGGAGCCAATTGGAGATCATCGTCAAGATAGCGCGATCAGAAAGTGTGACATCGAAGCCTGGTGTATCCACGAGGACTATGTGTCGCCTACTCTCCTGGTCCCAGAATTTGATAGTAGTAATCTGGTTTGTAACCGGTTCCAACGAATGTCCAATTCCCTGAGTCTCGATACCACTGGCGGATCGTATGAACTGGA
>JBBPLP010000641.1:0-15333 GCA_038089875.1 Fistulinella prunicolor
TTATCTAATCTAATCTAGTTATGACGTCACTTGCTTCTAACCGTGTCACATATGTGAATCATTGCCATGTCCCGTTTATCTCGAACTACTATGGCCCATCACTGCCCGACTTTGTTAATGGAAATGTACGGGACAATGAAGAAGGAGGTGTACTCCAGATGACGTGGCATCGATGATAACTACCACTTGGAATGGCGCTCAAAAAACGTCCAACGTGCAGTCGACCAGCACATAGAGATCGCGAAAAGCTACACATGGGATCAGTAGTGCCCGTGACAGTCAGCGTGGCGAGCAGAACCCCTTCTCCAGGGAACCTCAGAAACGGGACAAACATGACTACGACATTCACAGCAACTCAAGCTTGTTCGCATTACATCATTGTGTGCGATTCTGGGTGTCATGGCAGATGGTTGACAGACACCATATTCAACATGTCTCCCAACCCCTGTCCAAACAGAAACGCACCGTATCACATCGACGATATGGGCGATGGGAGAACAGTCCAAGTTGCACCCTACATGCGTTGTGCCGGGAGCACACCGTTCTGCGGCTTCATCTGTCGCTGAATTGAGTTCCATCTTCAAGAATGCAGGTACGCCCATCGTCTGGCTACCCTGGTCACATTCAGAATGCTCATGGAGAGAGAATAGTACATGAAACTGTTGTGCGCAGAATAAGGCGCTCTTGAGGAAGAACAGTTATTGAAGCCTCGGCCCACGCGAAGGATGTACCAAACACATTCGGGTGAAATCTGACACATATGCAAGGCTTACAAGTGGAACCTTCGGATCGGCGAGATGTATCATTAAAGTAGAAGAGAGCAGTAAACCATATTGGCACATGGCAGTAACCCCGGGATGGACGGCATGTGCCAGTGGTCTCGCATATCACCTCAAACCCAAGTAGTGGTTTGGGGCCGACGTTCAGAAAGCTGCTAAAACCGTGGTGTAGTTGAGCGCACGTTGCCCTGCTTGGTCACTGGGAGACACCAAAACGTGTCGTCGCCCGAACACAAGGAAAACTCCCAGGCTCTGACTCGGAGGGGCCTCATAAGTTACTCGGCTCGCATCCGGACAACCTGAGCACACAAAAATGATAAGCCTAGTAGATATTCCTTATCTTTACTCACCCCGATCGTCACACGGAACGGAGATCTGGTACGTCAGACTTGAATATTGAATAGTAACACTGAATGTTAGAATGTGTCCTTGTCCCCATGAGCCATACGAGCGTTGGAGTGGGTAACGCAAATGGACCACAAGTTGGATTGATAGGTGACGTCTCGTGTTGAGCAGCCCCCTCCGAGGACTCCTTCGTCGCACCCAGACCCAGTGGAACGATATAAAAAAAGGCTCTATTCTGGATTGAGAACCAACACGAGCGGATGAGCAAGCAGGCTGGGCCCATCTGAATCGGGAGCCTCGTGCCAATCTTCCCGAGATTGCCAAGCTGGTGATAAGTTGTCGGAGGCTGAAGCTTTTTGCCCTTTGAACGGAACTTCCGTTTGATAATTTCGGAAGCCAAGTCACGGACACAGTACCATCTCGTCTCATCTCCCGCTTCACCTCGCAACGATCTCATTTCTGTCCCTAGCCTAGAACCTTTGGAAGAGCCATGCATCATGATGTGGTGCGCACTGAACCCCTCTCCCTCAGGCTTCCGTCCTAGACTAAAACGGAACGCTCTTGTCACCGTTAAACGCCAAGTTGACGCCACGTGCACCGTTCGAACCCGCCGCCTGTCACTTTTCTTTTTGTTTTTCCTTTCGGCATGGTATGTATATGCATACAGCATTCGAACGCACATGTGCCACTGCGGTCGTCCCAAGTTGAAGTTCATTGAAGCTTTTGTGGCCGTGACGGCCGCTCATCACTGGCAGTTCCCCGCTCCACCCCCATCCAACGCACCTCCCGGCGGCCCGACGGGATCGCACTTGATGACCATGGTCCATCTCCACACGGACGTTCTCTCTTCCGTCATAGTACCATATTCGATTCCGAAGCCACTGAACCTCTGACCCATAACCTGCATCCTTCCTGCGCCCATACGCTGCGCCCTTTGCCCTTGTTGGACGCCATTCGGGCCAGAACTGCCAATTGGGATCTGGCGAGGTGCATGGAAGACGCCAGGTCCTTCATGGGCGGTGTTCGATGCGCTGTGCTCGACAAACGAAAAACAAGGAAGAATCTTGACATGGACGAACCAACGTGTCGGTCCTGTCGGCGATGCCAGGTTTCAGGTAGTCGCGACGTCCCCCTCTCTCAGGAACACTCACCCTAGATGATCAGGTGTCACTCGCACGTTCGTATCATTACCGTGACACTGATCCAGACATGCCAGCAGAAAAAAAGGATGTGTATGTGATATGTATATATATGTATGTCCTGTCCTCTTGTTAAGGTTACCGGTCGGACGCCACCAAGTTTCGACTACTGGACAAGCCAGCACGCTGACAAGTCAACGTCAACAAGGTTTAACCCACCTCTGGGCGTAGACGTCGAACGGTGCACGATGCACGATGCGAAAATAAACGCCCCAACTTGGACTGGGGCCAAAGTACATACGCGTCTGACGAGAGACGTCGGTCACGCGACGGTCCTTGGTTCGGCGCTATACACATTAATTAAATTTGTATGTGCTACTTATGGCGCGTATACACGTGTATGTGTGTACGCTGTCGCAAGATGGTTGAACGTTAACTTTTTTTTTCTCGTACGTGTTGTTCGGATGCTGGTGCTTGTTGCTGTACACTACCTGTGCCCTCGTCCTGGGGGCATCCTCGTGAACCGTTGGACTCAGCATTGGAGCCTATCGATCAAACGCAAACATGGAGAGTACTCACTTTGGCCGCTGCTCATGCGTATTTTGGGGCGTTGACGGGTCTAGGGCAGTCCTGGTCTAACCCAAATGGGCCAAGTCTTGTGCATTATGTTCCGTTGTGGAGCACCTTGATCGTATCCCACGAAGCTCGGCGTTGAAATGAATTTTATGTAACGTCGGTGTCAATGGGCTCCAGGGGACAATGAGTGGGGTCTCGTTTATGGCACAGCCAAGTAGCCAGTCAGACGGCCAACCAGACGTGACACACGAAAACAAGTGAAATGCATTCATAGAATCTAGGACAGATGAGATGATGAGTCGCTGTATGAGGGAGTCCATATGTACGAATGATGCTGCTGCTGCTGGATGTCTATTTACAAATGCTCGATCAGGTGCGAAAAGCGCAAACACAAAGAGAAAGCACAATCGTCTTCCGTGAAGATGAGACGGGAGGAGAAACAAAGGCCTGGGGAATAATGGAATGACAAAGTTCAACATCGCCCGAGGACGGTTAACAAGGTATATAAAAAAACAGGTGCAACGAACAGACGGAGAAAAAAAAAAGAAAACAAATAATATACATACAAAATAACATACAACCGTTGTTTTGCTATGTCACATTTTTTTGTTGCGGCTTCAACGCTTGCGAGCGTTATGGCACCGCGCCCAGTATCGCGCCAGCCGACACCCTCGTCGAGAGATCCCGAAGGACAGTCTTGACGACGGACAACCATGTGTTAGCCCTATCTACTTCGTCGTAAGCGCCATCGACATGCGCCGTGATCTTGCGCAGAATCAACCGGCGAAGTGCCTTCGTATCCTCGTCTTCCTCGTTCCCGAGCGTCGTCGTCAACGAAACGACCGAAGACTGCGCAGAGGACGAGCGCGAAGAGGTGGCGCTGCTACTGGTGCTGCTCGGCGGTGAAATATAAAATATATCGGATGAAGAGGACCCAGGGGTAGTAGACGCATGGGAGTGCGCATAGGGAGCCTCGGCCTTGGGTCCATCGAGCCAAAAGGCGAATGGATCGTTCACAGGCGAGTAGCGATGACGGAGATTTGCGACCATGGCTTCCCGAACCTGAAGCAGGTTTAGGTTTGTGGATGGCTAGAATGACGTTTGTTCAGCTCACCTTGACCCTCCGCTTGATGATGTGTTCGGCACGGGAGATGAAGTGGTTCGCCGTGGAGATCAGCTGGTCAACCTGGACGATAGGAACGGATGCAAATTAGCATCCAAAATAGGCAACTTCAAACAAAAAAAATTAAATTACCCCATGCAAACATTCATCGATAGCAGATAGATCACGACTTGCGGCAGATAAGACCACCTGGGCAGAATGGGTGCTATTTCCAGACACCGAACGATCAGAAGCAGAAGATTCGGACGAGAGTCGTGAGCGGCATATCATGCCCTTCGTGTCTTTGACAGTGATGGCCGGCCGCTCGACGTCTTGCTTCACCTGCCTCCCAACCGCGCAATGCGGATCATCGAGATCATAGCAAAGCTGAAGCCGAAGCGGCTTTCCCACCACGATCTTCTTCTTCAACCACCCCTTGAGCTTCGACGCGCCACTTTTCTCAATTTTGGAATGTAATTTGTAACTCTTCAAGAGTGCCTTGAGCTTGCGGTCCTTGGATAATGGCTTATCCTCGAGCGAGCATCCGTACTCTCGGGAGAAGAGCTCCCGCTCTATCTCAATGAGGTTCGCGAGATGTGCCTTGTACGTTGACGAATCCGCGCTGAGAATGAAGTTGTCGAGCCATTCGGGCCAGGGCACCGTTCGAGTACCAGAAGGAGAGGTCGTCTCGAGCATTTGCGAAACAGCCTCGGTGAGCACAGCAACGTCAACATATCGCTTTACTTGCCCGTCTTTCGCAAGAACGGCGTCCGACTCGACAGCCGTCAGCTGCGAATCTTCAGAGTCTCGTGGGGACCGTCTGTACGTCAATCGAGCAAATCGAGCATGAGCCGGAGCTTGGGCGGTCACCTGTTCCTCGGCTTCCTGTGAAACGTGATTCCACTGGCGGTCAACTGAATTGAGGATCTCGCGGGCGTTGCGCAATTCCTTGGCGACGTCGTAGATTTGTCCACGGAAGTAGGCCAGAACGTCATTGCCTAGTTGGGAGGTTTCTTGAACGACGGAGGAGAGTTTGTGGAACTCGGTATAATTGCGGACAAATTGACCATCGGCGGAAAGGTATTGGAAATTGTCCAGTAATTGTTCAGAGGTCGTGGTAACGTCAAAGTCGGGCGGAAGGTGGCTCGCGGGTCCCCGGGATTCAGGGGGAGAGGGGGGATTGATGGAAGAAACCCAGTTCGTGAACGATGTGATAGAAGAAGGGGTCACGGGAGTGCTCGGGCGGATGGTACGGTCGGACAGGGACGAGTGCGGTCGGTTGAGCTGCCCTTCGGCCATGAAGGCCGCACGGAAATGTGATTTTGCCACTTCCAGTGCGGTAAGTCTATCACGGTAGATTAGAATTTTTGACACGTCAGGAGGAAACGGCGACACTCACCCTCGCGAATTGCGTAGATTCCGAAAACACCCCGTTGGGTCACAAGCGAGAAAAGCGTACAACACATCGATACATTCGCCGTGTTCGGCGGCTACATGAATACAAGTTTCCTCGTTCCTGTCACGAGCGGACAGGGGTGCATGGAGATCGCGGATGAGATGTACAGCGAATCGGTATAACAGTTTTGCAGAGTTTGACGCGTCCGTGACGCGTCCAAGTCGTGCAAGGCAGTGAAGTGGTGTATAGTGCTCCCAGGCAGTAAACAGACTGATATCGGCGCCAGCGCGATAGAGTGTGTCGAGGATTTCGATCGACGGATTTGGTACAGAGACACAGTAATGGATAGCGCTCCATCCCTCGGTATCAGGTACATTTACAAGAACGGGGCCATTCTCCAGAGGGGATGGTTCGAATGACTGTGGTGAAAACAACAATGCGTAGATCGATGCAAGATCAGCGGTGAGTACAGCATTTACAACTGAATCGATAATGCGAGAAAGAGGTTCGGGGAGAAAGGCCGTGGCAGGAGGAGAGAATAGGACGGGCGGGGCGGAGGTATACGGCGATAGTTGGGCGAGATCGACGCAGGAAGGCTCACACAGCAGTTCTTTGTTGCCGTTCTAACGCAGGCCAAGGGTCAGGTCTTTCCGGGCGTTTTCACGAAGAACAAGTACCTTGTAGTCGCGCCAACGATTGCAACGCAACGCGTATTCACACGCCCAGAGAACACTGGGATGCGGGAGTGCGAATTGGATCGAAGAGCGATGGTTGCGGTCTCTCACATCAGGGCGAGAGCCGTGTGAGAGCTATAAGAATGTCATCAGAACGAGCACGCGCCCACGCCATACCGCGCTCCACCCACCAATTGTTGTACTACTTCCCGTCTGCAATCGCGCGCAGCATCTAGGGTAGCGATTGAATGCGTGGCGAGAAGCGAGAGGAATCTAAGCGGACTTACACATCAAGGGCGTTGCACCGTCGGTATCCATGCCGTCAACTGAGACAGCGCCGGAGCTGCACTCGAGCAAGAGTTGGACGATCTCAGGCATGTCAAGCCAGGCTGCCATGCCGAGGGGTGTCACGTCGTTGATGGAATCCTGGGGCGCGTTGAGGGTGAAGAGCGAGATGTCTGGATGAGAGGCGGCGATGCGTATCACGCTGAGGCGGTCTTGAGACATGAACGACGCGTCGGACGCGTCGACGGTCTCCCATCTAGCGTGCGCGACGGGCGCGGTGAGGAGGAGGCCCGGTGGCGGCGGACAAGGATTGGGGGGACGTACCTATCGGCGGTGAGTGCGCACGTGAGGACGGTGCGGCCAGAGGTGTCGGTGGTGTTGATGTCGGCGCCGGCTTCGAGGGCGTCTTGAATGGCGGACGGGTTGCCTTCTGAGGCAGCCTGGAGGAGAGCGAAATTTTCAAAGGAGCGGTGTGGGCGACTCATGGCGGGTCGTCAGTCGTGAGAGGGGGGTGTGGGGGTGCGGGTAGATATAGTAAATCTGGAGGGAGGTAAGAGGAAGAGAAGAAGGCGAGCGAGTTCTGTCGAGATTTTCCATCCAAAGTGGACTTGTATACATACTCACTTGGATAATGCGGAGAAACTGAGAACTCGCAACGCTCTCGTACAAACCTGTCCCCGCTTGTACCGTCGCCTCGAGGCCGTCGCGTAACACAAACAAGGCAACCAAAACACACCCTCGCTCGGGACAATGCGCGTCTCATCAATGACAGCGTCGCACAATCAATGGCGACCCCCACTGTGCGCACAGGGTCGACAGATATTCGAAACAGTGCTCCGAGGCGTACACCACTAAAAACTAATTTTGCTAGCGACCCTTTCGGCGTCCCAACACGCGCAAGTCGGTCACGCCTTCCCCTTCTGTCCTAGTTCAACGCCTGTCTCTGGGAATGGACCAGCTTAAGGTTAACGCCCAAGCCGAATTACTCAGGACGCTTATGTCTGATGCCACCCAGATATTAGGGGTACGTATCCGATATCGATCCCAATATCGTAGTTTGAAACAACGCGGGAAACGAAATGAGATGTACGAAACGATCGGGATATGATATGATATACGTGGAATACATTAACATGTTGCCAAATGCTATAAAAACTTTGCTCGTCGTGCTGCTAAACATGATTCGGGGGAAAACACAGTCCGTATGCCTGTCATATCCTATGGTAACCGTGTCGCATCGCAACAGGTTTACAAAAATGCGTCTCGTGACAGCGCGCCCTGGGAGATAAGCACAGAACACGTAAGTACAACGTCGCCCGCCATTTCCGCAGCGTCCCACTAACCTTCACTTGTTCAAAGTTGGCAATAGCCCGGTCCATGTCCCACGCGTTATTCTGCAGGCAGTCTACGGCAAACCGGGCATTCAATCCTGTCCGCTGGCAAATTTGCATCACTAGACTGCGCTGAGGCTCCGCCTGCGCCCGGACACAACCGCGCAGAAGACGATGATAGCGTAAGTCAGACGCCGCTAGAATGGACCGGGAGACTGGACTACATACAAAAGTAGCCAACGTATCCTGAAGCGCTTGAGATGCTGGCAGAACTGGGGCTTGTTGCTGTGTCGCTGGCTGAGATGGTAATGGATCTCCCGCTTGCACCTTCATGGACCCTGGTCTCCATGCCTCGTGGCTAGAATATGCTCTGATGCACCATTGATCAGATAGTATCATCACATCCCAACCATTCAACTTCGCCCTGCCAACACATCAATTTCGTGACCCAGATCATGAAGAACCGCAACAAACCGAGAACCAGGAGGAGCGGGCGCGAGGATAAATGCCCTATCGAACGATCGAATGCCTTGAGAAGGCTCTAAAGGCGCAAGAAAGGTCAGATACAGATGACATCACAATATTACGATCAACGGCAGAGAGTCAGGGTCGCCTCGGAAATACCCGAGATGATGCCGCACTCCCGTCGTGATCGCGGGAAGGCTTACCCTCAGCGAATTGACCATGCAGCGAAATGAAGAGCTTCAAATCTTCGCCTTGCCCGACGGGCCAAGCATCAATACAGAACTTCTCTGGCGAACCCGAGATCGCATGCTTTGTTTTCGGAAGAGCGGACATGGCACGAATCGCAGCTTCGCTCCCAAGATGCAGACTGTGAAATGCCTTATCTGAGCCACCACCGCCTCCTAATCGGTTAAGATTCCTCGAACCACCGTCAAGCCAGACAGACCAATCGAGCTTTCGTTGGTTCGGTAACTGCGAGTGCAGCCCCTGAATCCGAGCTCGCGCAGGAATAGTGGTATTAACTGAGAATGAAAACGTCGCCGACGGATGGTAGGCGTCTAACAGCGCAGCCCGCTGACCATCGAATAGCGGGAAGAACCTAAGGTGTGCCGAATCAAGACTAATCCTTGTAAAATAGAACGGGGTGTCCTTACCGTACAAGAAAGTTGCTGATAATGCTATCTTCAACGCCAGTAATAAATGAAGATTTCATTTCATAGGGAAACGAGGTAGCGGTCGGGCGCTTCTCGGTTGGTGGGACCGATGAGGGGCCAGGTGCATCGAATCCGATTGTTGCAATGGCTTCTTGGTCCAACATTACCAGCGAAGGAAACCGACGGGCCATATCACTGATGAAGCGCTGAGAAAAAAAACCGATTTTTCACCGCTGTGGCGCTCACCTTTTATACTTGTCTCCTCTCCCATGCTTCAGTTCAAGCTCTCTCAGTGGGTTCCCAATCATGATCAACTCCCGTAGATGTTCCAGTTTACCCTTTCTTCCGGAAAGGTAGTCGATATCTCGCCAAACTTTGAGATCGTTATTTTGCAAGGAGAGGTTGGCGAGCTTGGGTAGATAGTGCGCCAGGGTCGATATTACTTGACCAGAACCTATTTTGTTGTTGGCCAATGAAATCGTTTGAACCTGGATTGACCGATTAGCACGAGCAATACAATCTGAAAGCGAAACTTGCCGGCGGCTTGAGATTTGAAGCGAGCTTGAAAATGACAGAAGCTTCCCTCGCCGTCGACCCAGGCGCACCCGGTGGCAAAAGCCCGTGTTTCCCGAGCTCTGGGTCGTCCAACATGGACTGTCAAGGCAGAGGAACACCCCCTTTAGATTCATGGCCACAACATCACAACACACACGACTCACCTCGAGGTTCAGAAACTGAGCATCTGAATTCCACCTCTTGTTCACGAACTCCTTCCACACGTCAATCGTCTTCACTCCCACCGTGGACACTCTTCCACTACCCGGTATCGTGACGGCATTCCTGGGAAGTCGTCCCACCGTCGGGTTCCTCGCCCTCGAAGCGCCACGGATCGAGATACTCTCCATGGGCGCGCTGCCTGACTGCGTCCGCGCAGCAAGCTAAAACACCACCCCACATCCATAGCAGAAGCGAGTTCAAGGAAGCGGCGGTAGGAGCGAACAGATAACAAGAGTAAGCGCAGGTGTTGCAGATAAAAAGAAAGGTGGAGTATAAGAGCGGGAACGCAAGGAAAGAGGTGGAGGTGTAATGGTACGACGATGGTACGCCATCGGCACGAGTAGATAGGTTTATACACGACAAATGTTAACACAGCCGGCAAGTGAGACCATGAATGTGACGTTATGCAATAATATGATGAATATGCGGAGCGAAACATCAAGAGAGTAAGGTCTTGTATTTACCATGGAAGTCTTGGATGGACCCGCCTGGTGGTCTTTGAAGGCATCTATCGGACGAGGGCGGTGCGAGCGAATCTTGGAGACCCCTTTGCGCCCGCCGGGTTTGTCTGCGGAGACGTCCTTCATGCGTTCGTCCTTGTCAATGAGTCCAGCACTCCTGAGAGCGTTTGTGGCCAATGCGCGGCTGCCCGTCGACGTCGTCGGGCTCGAAAACATGGCTGCGGATGCAATCCTGGACTGTGAGCACGCAAAGTTATGTGTGTATGTCGGTGATGATGATGGTGATGGTACGAGGACAAGAAGGATGTGTGGCCTTGGTGTTGTCTGTGTCAAGAATGAATCAGTCTCTGGAAAAGCGGCTGTGTCAGCGTCCCTTGTTTGGCGCGCCGTGCAGTGGAGACGTTTATTTGGTTCAAAGGCCAATGCCAAACAAACCCCTAAGTAGTATTCTTTTATTTCTTCAAGAGTGTGACCATTGTCACGCTAAACGAAAAACACAATCGCAGAATAATGTAATTCGGAATCAGGGATACAGTCCACTTCTAACAGAAATTAGAACAGCATAGAGTGTCTATAATGCGACAAGCGACGTCAAAACAAGTTGCAAACTCTTAATTTTCCCTCCGTCCGTTAGGTTGGTACATGTATTGATGGGTCGTCACCCCATGTCCATGTGACGGAGGCTTTGATCCAGATCCAGCCGGTGGATTTGGTCGTCGATAAAATGTACCCGCATTATTCCCTGGCCTTTCTTGCACCTGTTGTGGAGTGGTGGTGGAGATGACGGGTGAGGTTGCTGCCGCAACGGTGGGCATAGGATACGGAAAATTGCGCGATGCAGCGGTTTGTTGCTGGGTTTGGGCATGGTGAATGGCGGGGGACGGTTGTGTAGAGGTGGCAGGCGTGGAAGGAGCTGGTGAAGCGGAAGGTTGAGTGGAAGTGGGCGGAGCAGTCTGCGACTGTGGCGCAGGCGGGTGCGTGCTCTGCTGCACGGGTGCCGCGGACTGCGGCGGAGGGGGAGCAGAGGTAAGTGTGGGTGTTGGTAACGCATTCTCGGTCCCCGGCGTCGGCGCA
The DNA here is from genome assembly GCA_038089875.1 of Fistulinella prunicolor. Classification (NCBI taxonomy): domain Eukaryota; kingdom Fungi; phylum Basidiomycota; class Agaricomycetes; order Boletales; family Boletaceae; genus Fistulinella; species Fistulinella prunicolor. Next base: position 11,058 of record JBBPLP010000641.1, read on the forward strand.
CTAGGTGGCGGACGGTCAGAAGATGTCTGACTGTCTGTATCACGCCGACGCTTTGTCCCCCTTGAAGAAGATTCTTTGAGACCAAGCGAAGTTGCTTTGATGAGTATTTGGTGCCTTGTAGAAGTTGGTCAGCTAACACACGAAATCGGGGGTACAACAGTACCTGGTCCGAGAGTTGCCCCATTTCTCACACAATGCATCCCATGCTATCTCGCCGTTGGCATTCCGATGTTCTTCAGCCAGCTTTTTCAATTTCTCGGTTTCGTCATCCGACCAAGCGCCTTGGTTTCCGGCACTTCCGGGTATTGGGCCAGCAGACCCATTCGAACCAGTGGAAGTGCTGGGACCGGCTTGCGGTGTTGGAACAGAAGGGTAAAACCCATTATATCCACTGTACCCATAGTATGGAGCAGTCGGGTATGCAGGGGCACTGTACACTCCCGGAACAAACTGCTGGGGTGATGGATGCTGGTGTCCCATGGAGACAACAAATGATTGCGGATTCGATATCATAGAGGCTGCTGACTGAGCGGCCGATGAGGGCTTTCCATTCGCCGAGGGTGGAGGCGTTGGTTGCGATGATGGGTGAGGAGGCTGAGGTGCCAGAGGGGTATACCCCGGGATGAATGGATATGGTACAGGAGGAGGATGTGCGGTAAGTCGAGCAGGTGAGGCAAGCTACATGGAAATACATCATTTGAGAAGTACGCCATAGTAAAGGAGACGGTTACAAGAGTATCGCAAATTCGCTTGGCTTCGCCGAGCATAGTTAAGGGGTCAACTTTGACACCTGGCCCCATCTGATAGCACTGGGCAACCACCAGTGAAGGCGTAGCCTTCTGGATGCAAACAAAGTATTAGCACCAACACCTACACAAACTCACTTCCGGCGGAACTCACGATGAGCTCTTCGGCAGCGCCATAAAACTCAGCGCACAAATTCAGGACACGCCATTGAAACTCATAATATTGTTGGTTGTGGGGATGCACCTCACCCGGTGCTGGGGGTGCAGAATACTGGTAAAACCCATGGGTGGTGGTAGGATGTTTTGCCGTTGCACTGCTCGCGGCTGCTACATCCCTCTCAATTCCAGATCCGCGAATTCGCCTATTTTTCGAGCCGCGGGGACGACCGGGACGTCGTTTGCGCTCAACATCTTCAGATGTTGGCGGGCCGGATGGTTGCGGCGGGATGGATGGTACGGGCTCGGCGCGCTGCTTTCCTGTTCCATTTGCACCGGATGCCTGTTGGGCAGTGCGGTTTGATCTGTGGGGTCGGTGGTAGTCAAGATTAAGACTAGTTAACTCATATGCATATCGTGAACGTAAAAGTCTGACACCTACGAGTCGTCACCTTCATCTTCGTCTCTTTCAAGTTGCTCCTCGACGGCGCCCTCGTCTTCGCCTTCCTCCTCCTCTTCGTATTGGGGTTGGAGTATTGGGGGATTAAGCGCGTGTGAGAGCGGTTGATAATGCTGAGGATTGTCCATGAAGGGCCGGAGTAGGGGTGACCCCGTCTGATCAGATCTGTTCAGGAGCTAGATGGGTAAGAATACTTTTAGGATTTCGCTGGGTGTAATCGAATTTTTCTGGGTGGGTGTTATGATTTTGTTCGTTTACCCAGGTCACATAGCACCGTGGAAAACAAATATTGACCCTCCGATGATGATTATGTAATTACCATTTTTCCATCATTGAGGCTTCTGATTCAGACTGCTACGCTCCACCGAAGATGAAAGAGTATTATAATCAGATAACCACAGGCTGTAGGAGTAGTAGCGATGTTGCGATACACCTCGGTACGACTGATGTGTGACATGTGACCCTCGAGTACCAAAGTGCAAAGTGCGTCCGATATAGACCTGCTTAATTATGTTCGTGCGACGACTTTCCACGCGAACCCTATCGCTGGCAGCGTGTCTTTGGGGAGCGACTTTTCATGAAACGATATTAGCAGCAGCAGCCCCCTCCCTCGACGTCACCCTGACTAGTGGAACTTTCCGTGGTGTTTCCACCTCGAATGGAACCGACGCCTGGCTTGGGATACCTTTCGCTCAACCTCCCATCGGGACCCTGCGCTTCAAGGCGCCTCTGCCGATAGTTCAGCCATCACAGGTCATCCAAGGTGCTTCGCAATTTGGAGATGCATGCCCTCAGCCACCGTCATCCAGCCTCGGTGCCAACATGAGTGAAAATTGCTTGACCTTGAATGTACGTCCTATGAGTCTGAAACGCCTTGATGCACGAAGCCGTTACAAAAATATTCTGTAGGTGTGGCGGCCAACGGGAACTCCGGCAGACGCGCAGCTTCCTGTGATGGTTTGGTTTTATGTATGTCTATTCCTAACTTTACTGGTTTTACCTTACGAGCTGGAGGTAGGGAGGAGCATATATTATTGGGTTAGTCCTACTATGTGGACTCTCCTAGTAATGTTTTCATTAATAGGTTCCGTGAATAGCGCGGCTTCCAACCCCGCATACAATCCTGGACGTGAGTTTATTTATTGCTTTCAATGGCCTGATCCCATTATCTACTCTAGGAATAATCAATTTGAGCGTTGCAATAGAGAAACCTATTGTTTTCATTTCTGTGTGGGTTCAATGACCAATTCTATGCGCTGGGATGAATTCATTCACACAGTAATTACCGGGGGAATACGTTTGGCTTCGTGAGCAATCTACGATACAGATGTACTGGAGAGAACTGACAGCTCCCAATTCTCATTAGTTGGCGAGCGCCGATATTCCTCCCGAAGATCTCAATGCTGGTCTTTTGGACCAGAAAGCAGCACTGGTATTCATACAGGAGAATGTTGCGCGTTTCGGTGGCGATCCGTCCAAGGTATTGGCCAACTCTTTTTTTGCTGTTCATGCATACTGAATGTCGAGAAGGTGACAATCTGGGGTCAGGTAGCCTGTTTTTATTCCTAACTCTCTAATGCTTAATGACGATGTCACCTAGTCTGCTGGTGCTGGCAGTGTCGAAGCGCATATACTATACAAGACCGGGCCTGATTTGTTCCGTGCTGCAATCGCAGATTCATCCACTGGGCCATTGTGAGTCAATTTTGAAAAGAGATTGTCGCCATTCCTTTGATTTCATTGTCAGCAAGAACGCACCGTATGCTTGGCAGTACGATAAACCAGGGATGCCCTACTCCCGTTTACTGGCTGCAACAGGTTGTGCAGCGGGGCCTGGCTCGGTTCAGTGTTTGCAGCAAGTCCCATATGAGGTATATTTATCAACTCTGTGAATAAATAACCTTGACTCAATGGGCGTGGAAGACCCTCCTGAATATCAGCAATGAAATGATCGATTCCACCCTCAACCAGCAATTATGGGAGCCTGCTATTGGACCTCCTGGCAGCTTTGCCCCGGAAAGACCCTCCCAGAGGATTCTCAGTGGAAACTATTCCCACGTGCCCTATCTTGCAGGAACCAATGTGAGCCCCTACTTGTTGAATATGTCATTTCTGATGTAACATCACCGTCACATAGCTGAACGAGGGAACACGCTACAGCCAAGCGCTTTACAACCTGAGCTTACCTCCCTCCGAGCAGACATCTGCCTTCAACACCTGGATGTCTGAGTTGGTCGTGGATAATTCGACACTGGCACCGAATGTCATCGCCGGCATTGACAACTTCTATCCCGTGAATGATAGCACATACGGAGGGCCATGGCATACCGGTGACATGCTTTACGACAGGGCAGAGTCGTGGTATACGGACGATATGTTTCTTGCACCGAGGCGTTTTTTCTTCAAGTATGGTGCATCAGTGCAGCCGATGTGGGGATATTACTTTACCGAATTTATCCCTGGGACTTCGCCTGCTCTTGGTGGTGAGTTGACCCAGGTCGAACGTGATATTTTATTTGATCCATTCCCTGAACGAACGGACAGTATACCACGCGTCCGAGCTATTTTTTATCTTTGGCCCTGTCCCTGACGCCATGGAACTTGATTTCGCGAATCAGATGACAGGATACTGGATTAACTTTGTCCATGATATGAATCCCGGCCGTACGTCCACCTGACCCGTTGTCATCACGTTTTCGAGCGGTCGCCCATACTGAGTTTTTATATATAGCAAACTGGCCACAGTATGATCCGTCTTTCGGATATGTGATGCAGTTGATGAGGGACAACATCACGCTCATCCCTGACAGTAAGCTATGCCCTCGTTGTTATGTTCTCTGCCCCCCGTGACCAAAATATGCTGATTGAACCTCCATGTAGACTTTAGCATCAACAGGACTGACTTCCTCAGTTC